>JAODAC010002164.1:0-36791 GCA_027575185.1 Mimaenictus wilsoni
ATGTACTTACTTTTTTCTAAAAACACCCGGAATGGGAAAATAAGTGAAACACACGAAATACATTAACGCGACTAAAATTTTTCTTATATTTAGCACTTTTTTTCGTCACAAATATATATCATATAATACAGTCTTAAAAGATAAATGAAAACAGTCTTGAATCTTTCACATTGTTATAATCATGTAAATTTCTCAAACGTGTATCACGCAAACACACAAGTAAAAACTAAAATGAAACATAACTGAATATACACATCATGAAACAATATTTATCGGTAATCTTTATATTAGGTTAAAATTGCGCTTTACTCATATAACATGGCTTTTAAAATGAGGATTTTTAGTTTTTAATATTTTACATAGTATTTTATTGGTAATGTGTATTGATTGACCCTTTGATTTAGTTCCATCGCTCCATTATCCATTATTGTACGTCTTCATCCTCACGATCGACATTCGTACACTTAGAATTCGCTAATCTTGTCTTTAGGATAACATAATAAGACATCCAACGTAATTACAAACATTTTTATGCTCTTTGAGGTTGGGTTTGTTTAGGATTTTAGTTGCATTTTCGGGTTGACACTGCTTTTTGTCTCTTATAACACACGACACCTTTCTACCTAAGGATTAGGACGATGTAGATGAAGATGCCCAGTCGGATGGCGTCCTTGCCGAGGACCGATGAGTGGGTTGTGGAACCAGCATTCGGGAATGTTACTAAAAATAGAAACAACATATTTTTGGACAGAAATTACAAAATTGCTATAGAATTTCTAAAACTTTGCTTTGGACGTTCTAAATTTAGTTTAAAACACCCTGTTAGTTTATACACACTTTCTCTACCCTTTTGATGATTAGAATTTGAATACCTCGGTTTACTGCACAATGTCGCGGTTTAGAGAAAGGGTCCCTATGGATTGTAAACGTTTGACGCTTACGGGGAAGCATCATAAGTGGTTTTACTTAAGGGAGACCGGGATGGAAGTTCACGGAAAACTTTCTCCCGGCTCCTGGGAGTAGGTAAAATCGTAGTTACCTCGCTCTGGGACCGGGTCTTTGGCGTTGTCCAGCCGCATCTCCGCTGATTCGTGGTACAGATCCAATATCTGCGCCTCGCAGCGGAGGATTAACCGGCCGCTGTTATCGTAGTGGGAAGGGAAGATGGGCAGCGCCAAGGTCAGTTCCGTCCATAGTAGATCCCGATCGGGCACCGTATGCTTTTTTGTTTCACATGTCTGGCACACCTTTAGGGAACGAAAATAGATTTACGGAACGTTCTGGGAGATTTGTCTCTTAGTTTAGCCATACAATGTTAAGAACATGCAAAGAACTTTGTTAACACATATTTTATCATCTTTTATTAACGATTAAGACACCAATGTATTTAGAAAACCTTCCAGGGATTTATTATAGCCCTAATCTTTTCGTTATAATTTGCAAAGCTCATAATTACTTGTGGCCACCAGATTTATGCCTTACAATTTTCTACATCGTACCCACAAAATGATTTTGAAAACCACTATCAGAACATTTTGGTCTATAGAGGAAAGTTCCTTCAGAAGACCAAGACGAAAAGACGAAGAAGTTTTAACAAGTTTATCCTGGGTGTTTTTCAAGATTATTGGGCCTAGAACGTTAAGGACAGTAACGCAGAAGACGGTAATGTATTTTTATTGATTTAAAATAATTCAGGCCCTATTAAATTGTTGGGAAATGACCGTGAATGACCTTGGGCTGTAATACAAATCTGGGCAGTATCCTAAATCAAGTAGACAACTTTTTCTCGATAGTTGTATATTAGAAAGAGAAAAAGAAAGAGTAAAATAACTACCGAGGAACTTTCAAATAACTTTGTTCTTAATTTGTTGGGAATATAGAAGGAACAATGGTAAAACATGTTTATGACATCAAAACTACTCACAGCAATATTATTAATGAAATATTTAATCGTTGCCGCTGGCCGTGACGGGAGCGTCGTGCAATTCGCGCGCAGCTCGTCGCCGATCATGTAGAACGGCTTCTCGGTGATTAGGGTCGGCGGCGCGTGCGGCAGCACTGCAAAGAGCGAACAAAACCGACTTCATTACCATCGGAAACGTCACTGACTTATTGTGCGCCACTCCGGGCGCAAACTTAATCATCCCCAAGCGTTTGCATGCCCAGCCCGCCAAACCCCAGGACGCATTCATCACAAGCAAGTATATCTTTGAACCGCCTGCTAATCACAGCCGGGTAATTAAGTTAAAAGCACAATTGGTAAACACTCCCTTTTCACCTCGATGTTATGCGGGGCATGCGAGTACATCTCTACTCCAAGCCCCGAGCATCTGGTAAATGCTAAATGGACATCGGATGGACTTCCGAGTGGCCACTTGAAATCGCTATTCGAGGGAGAATGAAGAGGTCGGAAGGAACACACTACACAGCCAAGGGAGTGGGGTTGCGCAAAGGGTGAGCAGGCCGTTCTAATAATTCAAGGGGGTCATTACCAACAACGAGCATGTTCTTCGAGACGACAGCTGTGGAGAAGGGCGCTTCGGTGGTCACCTCGCAGCTGAAGTTGCCCGAAACGTTGAAGCCCACTTTCCGTAGCACCACCTGGTGTACGTCGGACGCCTCCAACTGGAAGACAACAAAAATACAACTTATGAGCCACTCAAGGGACGCGCATGGCGCAGTAAAACGCTCGCAGTTATTTGCACACAAACTGTAATTAGCAATGAAAGCAGCTCCGGCACTATTTGCTTAACGGCGTCTACAAACAGCAAATTGTAATGCACACCAACTCGGCTACGGCAAAACCCTCCAGGTCTCGGCCATATAAAAGCCCCGGCGAAATAAATTCAAACTTTTCGTCTTAGCCCGAAACCCTTCTGGAAAACCACACCTAACCAAATTAAGCCGTTGCCTAAGGACATTAAAAATTCGTTATGTTTTCACAATTCAATCTAAACTTTCTCAGTACCCTTTTTGAGACCAGCGACTGCTACAATAAAGTTACGGAGACCCTAATTATATAACCACGAGACAGTTTCGTGTGCCTCGCGAAAATAAAGCATTAAATTGAGAGGGAATTTGTAAAATGTAATTTTTGATGCCGTAGGCTGGTAGCCAACTGGAATAAAGTGAAATACAGCTTTTCTTGGATTACACGAAGGCGTTATACGCGTTATATCATGATCAAGTAATTAAGAAATTCCCTAATTACACCTAATTCGATGATTAAATGTAACAACTGGTGGGTGAGCAATGGAAGTGGTGGGTGAGCAGTCAAGCGCAACGACACGCAGGAAGGGTGCCGAAGTTCTAGATACCCTTCGCCAGTGTCTTATTATCTTAACAGGCTTTACCTCCCATTCTTTAACGCTTTGATAATGATCTTAATAAGTGAGCTCCACCGTGAAAGCAGTGTCTTTGCAGTGCAAACCCTACGTTGCTACGCTATAACTAACAAAGATACCATTCAAAAAAGACCTACATGATGAGGACACGTGCCTGCCACCATCCGCCCGACTAGATATTTCTCAGATATGCAGGCATTTCATGATAAATGGGAATAATATATCTCTCAGCGTTCGGTGTTTGGCCCCGTGAGTAATTCGATTTAAATTTGTAATTTCTAATTTATGCCAGGCGTAGAAACAGGAGGCATGAGGCAAAAGGCAGGCAACGTGCTTTCGAAAGTTGTTTGCAAGTTGCATTAGATAATTACTTTATTATGAGAGGGCTCTGCGAACTGGTAACCGACGAGGTTACCAGAGACATTGCGAAACATTTGCAAAGTTTCCGGTTGGTAATTTATTTCGTGTTTTTGTTCAACCGTTTAATACAATTTGTAACAATTTAGGTGTTTCCGGTTTAAATCGTATTACTGTTTGTTTTACGAGTTCCTATTAATTGAACCAATTTATTTGAATGTTTATAAATCAAAGATATTAAAAGGATGTATTTTTGACATTTTGTGAGGCTCAGTTAATAAAAAACAGTTTATAACGTGTTGGGCTAAAGTCATTAGGTATATTAGAAACAAATAACTATTGAATAGAAGAATAATTCATTTTATATGCGTCGAGATTCACCGGCTAATCTAAAGTGGTTCTTCTAAAAATATTTCAAAATAGGATGCGGACTTTGTACCATAATATAGTCATAAAATATTGTACCAACTTCTGCGGAGCGAACTAACCTCAACCGGACATGACTGTGGTATTCGCAACGCATCTGATCAACATCAAGGAAATATATATTCAAGACTCCTGAACCTTTCTTAGGGAATTTACCAAGCACGTAGTCCATGCTTGTCGCAAAATTAGTTGTTAGATACACCGGGAAGACTTACAGAATTCCAATTGAAACTAATGTCGGGCAAAAGATATTATTCATATCAAATAATAAAACTAACTGATCAGTTTATTAAAATTTAGTGACAACTATGAATCACTGCAAAAACCAACCATCTACCATAACCAGGTAATTATCAAAATGCGTTCAATTATTTATGATACAATTAACTAAACACAATGATAATATTGGAACAATAACCACTAAATTATCAACAATAACCAATCCTCGCCGTCGGGGCGCATGGAATGAAAACAAATACCAAAAGCGCACAGGATTCGTGTTTACGCGATTACGGTCCAATTCGCGGGCAAACAAATAAACACCGCAAACGCGTAATGAACAACACATCGGCATCGGGCGCGAGTATTAATTATTTTGCCGTTATCCGCTTTGTAGTACTGTTAGTCCTTGGTCGCGTCGCGCTTGCCGCCCAACCACCCCAGTCTGATAATAATTGATTATCCTCGTACATGTTATCGGGCGTTCTGTGGTGGTAGCTGAAGCAGGAACTGTAACTACATGCAGTCTGGATGGGTGTGAGGTGTGAAATTGGTGTGTTGAGACAGGTGGTGGTGAGAAGATACTCACATCGACGTGAGCGCCATTGAAGGCGAAGATTTTCGTGGCTGGATGTTCGCTTGGCGTGTACCTGTAGAATTCGTGGTGTCCTCGATACCATTTCACCGTGTACAACTGTGCACCCTCCAGGTCGTACACGCAGGAAAGCGTCGACGAGTCGCCTTTGTTCACTACGCGTGGGTTGATTAATAATTCGACGTGTTTCAGACCGGAGACTCCTGGAAAAAGAATACGGATTGTCGAAATTAGCTATAATTAAAAAGTGTTTAAAATGTGGACTTAATTTTTATCAGAGTTATTGAATTCCTTTGATATAGAAATAGATATATCGTATGGTCGAATATCTTATCGCCCGAATATCTTACATTGGTTTAAGGTCTTATTTTACGGTATAATATTGTCACATTTAGTGACAGCCTAAAGATTCCATTGTGCCAATGTTTGAATCTTATGTAAGAATAACAATGGCATTGTAGATTGGATTTTGCAATGTTGCGGAATAACGACAATAATTGCCAACGCATCATAAGTTGGGAGGGAATGCTGACCAACTTATATGTAAGGTAATTAATTGCATTGTCAAGTTTATAATTGCCGAAATAATTGGCAACAAACGGCGTCACATAGTTTATACTTAAATAGTACTTAAGTAGATCGATAAGTTAGCAGTGATAGCATAAGTGAATCGTGAAGAGTTGTGTGAAGAGTGAATATATAACAGTAGTCAATTCTCAACAAGTGACAATAAAGAATACCAAACAGCCCACATTGTTGTCGATGTCCTGATCCCGGATAATACACGGTACCCTCAGCAGAGTCGAGTAAGAGGGCCGTGACAATATGTATTTAATCAAAGTATCCACTGAAGTAATTGAATATAACTTGGTATAACTAGAAATAAATTTCCTTCTAAGTCTAGCATTGTAAAATTTCTCGTCACAAAGATGAAAGCATTGCTTAAAGAAACCTTGAAACAAACTGAATCCATCTGAAAACAAGAAGCGACCGATTATTTCAGCTGCTTCAGTCGTATAAACGCACAAACATCCATTCCAAACAAAAAGCAGACACATGAACGCCTTTCCACATCGCCATCGCGTCAACATCAACGAAAGCTCCGATCTCTAGTTGCACACAGAAAATAACGCACGAAAAAGTCAAACGAAAAAGTTTACATTTGTGTACGCAAACGTCAAACGCACACAAACCCTAACGAAAGCAAACAATTCCAGCATGCCTAAAGGGAAACAATAGCGCCACATAGCATCCAGCAAAGATCCTTCTGCAAAGGGATTCTTTGCAATACAAACGCATTCGCAAAAGCCTCAAATAGAAGCAGATTTGCCGCATTACTATTATTTGCCATTTTTGGTAATCATAGGAACTGATATAGAAAATATTCCGAAATTTCGCGTTTGAACGTAATTAAACGATTGTTTCATACATTAGATTACTCTTGTGTACAATCAATTTGCCGTTAGCAGTGCAACATTAAATGCTACTGACATTTCGGTAAATATCACCGATTCAACGAATAATTACTCCCGAAAATTGCTCGTGGCTAGCATTGGATGGTGCATTGAAGCATCGCAAAGTGCACAGGCGGGCACGTGTACGCGCAATAAATCATCAAGCATCATTGGAATATCGGTAATTCCAAAACGTGCGAGCACGCAACAAGCAAACCCGTGCCCTCATGCTACCATGGATCTCATGACTTCAGGCCACAAAGAGGTCCTATTATTCTCGATATTGAAGATGCACTCTGTCAGCACTGGACACGTGCGGAGGTGGAGTGTAGGACAGCGAACACCGTAGTTTGACGTTGTTTGGTCGTTCCGTAATTGGATGCATCGCGATCGGCGAGAGTTGACGCATGGAGTTTGCCCTCGCTTTGGTTTTGTTGAACGGCATGGTGTCCGAGGGTGGTTTTCAGCCGGGCAGCAATGTGTGCTGGTATCGGCGATGATTATAATTGGTAATCGGAGCGGCCAAGTGACGCGTAACACCAGCACACGCGTTGAACCTAAAATGATTTTCCGCCTTCATCAACAACTTTCGTAATCTTATTATCACAGTTTGCTCGCATATGCAAATTGAGTAATAAGCTCTGAAGTTGAGAAATGGTGAAATAGGCCACAGGTATATTCAGAAATAAGTATTTTTAAATTCTGAAAAAAGGATAATTAAAATTACAAGATTTCTTTATATTCTTGAAATTCGACATTCCAGTTTTATTGCAATTTGCAAGTTCTGTTCATCTTTTTAGTTCTATTCTTATTCCAATTTCTCTGCCTTCGTTCTATTCACATTCCGTATTTTTTTTAATTCCTATTTCGCTCCACTTTCCCAGACCTATACTTCGTCCCAGTTTCAATTCTAAATCATATTCCAATTTAAATTTCTTCATCTATTCACAGTTCACATACCCAAACCTAATCTCATTCCGGTCACTAGTACTATCTTACTAAACATGGTAATTGTTTTCTAAAAGTTAAAAAGCGATGTTGCGCCTGTGGTCTGCGAACTTGATTACGTTCGAACATGAAAAGTTTCACGCGTAGAAGAACAAAAAAAAAATGAGACGAAGCATCGTCGGTTTTTAAATCTTTGAGTTGATTATAAAGTTAATGGAACTTTACGTCGTTCAGCGTTGCGCTTGTTTTTGTTGTCGTCTTCATTTCCACGCAACGAAAGAGACCGGTTGACACAGTTTTACGCCTTTACATCCTGCGCTTGACTATTACAAAAGCGACACTAAAACCTAAATGCGTCCTGCAACGAAAGTTTCAGAGCTTTCGGTCGAGGCGTTTTTAATTAAAAAATTAAGAGCGCCAAAATGCGAATAATACTGCTCGGTATTTTCCCTTCCATAGCGAATTTGTATTTAGTGCTTTTAATATCTCGGGAAACGGGATAGAAATCACATAACTATGAGTCGGATTCTCTCCAATTTGTCTTCATGAAATAATTTGCCCCCTACTCATAGCTTGGTTGAAGAAAAATATTACCCGCTATGAATTAATGCTTTTTGTAACACTGTATTACTGCAATTCCCATTTACGTGATTAAATTTTAATGCAACAATGTTTTTGGAATCGTATTTAGCGCAATTAGTTTAATTACGTTGCAGCATGATGCGTTGTTGTGCACTTTTTACGAGCGGCCGGGGTAGGTTTGGGTGATAGATGGTGGTTAATCCATAATGAAACTTGTAAACTTCGCGTGTATTAAAAGTTTCGGGCGTGAAGGGTTTTCGACCCCTCCAATGAAAGCGAGGACAAAAAGCTTTTTAAATAATTAATGCGGCAGTAAAATAAGCCCACTTCGGGTGATTATGCCGATGATTATGCAACGCACATTTGAGGGTGAAAGTTTTCCGTGCGTAGTGATTTATATCAACGCGTTTTTTATCAATTTTTTTCGGTTATTTAGTGTAGCTTATGGTTGCATGAAGTCGGGCTAGGTTGTTTTTCGCCGGTGCTGTTGGCGGTGGCGCCGGTGAACATTAGGTAAAGCACTTTGCACCCTCTTTTCACTTCGTTTGCTTCGCAAACTCGAGAAAACCGCAACAGCTTCGGCCTAATGCCGCAAAAAAAAGCTGACGCTCGCTCGCACGTGTTATGATGCAAAACGTTGCGTGTCGAAGTCGTTTATACCGGCGTAAATGTACCGGCGGTTTCACCAAAGGACGAAAAAGGAGATAAGTTGAATTTAATTTTATCCGTGTTTTGTAGTTTATTCACTTTGAACATAATTCTGTAAGCTCACATATTTTTACAATTAACTTATAGATAATGCAAGTAGGTAACTGCTTTTGAGTTGAATTACGAAGTCTGTTTTTCTTTACTGAAAATTTGTCCTGCGAAACGGGATCACTAAAAACTAAAAATCTCTCCTTCGTCCGGAAATTCCTAGAAATGCGTCATTGACTTGACAGCAAGAGAACAAATTTTGGGCAAAAGCCAGCAAGGGAAGGGCTATGCTAAAAATTGGTCCTTCGAATCGGGACCATTTGCAACTAATAAATCTCTCCCCGGTATTCAAAGTAATATCCCAATAAGTTATCAAGCTCAGAACTGATTTTGAGCAGAATTTCTAAGACCGAACTTTATTATCAGGACCATTACAACCAAAAAATCTTCCCCAGATATTCCTATTATATATTAAATATCCATAGTCTTTCGATTAGGGACCTAAAACTAAAAAAAATTCTATTGAAACATAATTGGTACAATCGAATCTTAATATAAATAGGAATTGATACATGAATTATTTCAAAGAAATTACCTGTAGTACCTAAATTAAAGTAACGGATGAAAAAGGAAGATAACACTAAAATGTATATGAGCGTTTTGTATTTTACCACAAGATTATCACTTACTTTGCAGAATTCTCGCACAGAGTACGTTGCAATCACATGTGGAATTTTATTCCAGGTTTTAGAGTTTGCGCGTGTAGAGTGCTCTCCTGCGGAGGATTTTCTAGGGGATGGTTTATTGTGGAAGGCACACTATTAAATTCAGTTGAGGTATGCGCACATCAGACGACACCCACTCCGGTGCGCTTTTCCACGGAAATCGCACAAGTGGTGAAGGGTGCGCTCTTTTGCAGCAGCTCGTTGAAGAACTGCGCCGCAACTCCACCGGGCTCTGCGTCTGGTGGAGACGTAAACCAGGCGCCCGCGGTTCGTAAAGATTAAAGTGCGCCCGCCGAACTCACGCGTCGGGTAAAAACTTTACGGGTTTGCGCACTTCGCGGTCGCCACCGAAAGTGCGCAGCACATCCCCGGGATTTCATCGACGGTCGCTGTTGGCTGAGTAAATAAAATTCGTTTAAGTGAAATGGATATTTTTGCCAAGGCTGTGCGCACGATTTCAAATACGGTTTTAGTTTGGTTTACTCAAAGATTCTTTTTCCAATTCGGGGAGACTTATCGAAGAAATAAATTAATATGTAAATTTCATGGAAACTGTTATGTAAAAAAGTCAAATGTAATACTGCACTTCCACGATTGCAATTATCGCTCGAAACACCAGCTAAAATAATCTCCCCCCCCCTCCCCATATATATTTAATAAATTACAAGTAATTAAGGTAGTACTCTTCCAAATTATAGGTAAAATTAGGTGATTTATAAAAAGTAATCTTTTTCTCAAGCATATAAACGAATGTAATCACAATATATTACGTTGTATATCAAATAGAATCGTCGTAAACGTCGCCGAAAACTCCGCACGCCAATAATCGGTAATAATGCAGACAACAAAACGCTGCATTCAATCGGCGATGCCGGCAATAAATCGAATTCCGCACGCCGCACAATGCCTTCATGCAACATTCACCATGTCACGTCTATTGGTAAATAAATTCAACTCCTAAATCCATCATTTATTACTCCACCACGTCTCGTATAGGATGTGTACAATACCGCCCAGCAACGCTGCGAATTGTGTGTATGGTAAATAGTGCGAAATTAGAATTCCTGTTAAAATACCGATAAAAATCGGGTTTGTGGCGTGCGACTCGGTTACATGTGGCGCCATCGCTGCCTCCGCCATACCATTAACCGCGCCACACTGATCTAGGCTAAATACGTTTTGCGAAGAGGAAGAGCGCGGAAGTGCGCGACGCATTGTGCGTCGATTGAATTCGTGATGAATTTTATTGTGTCGCGATGGGAAATATCTGTTAGCCAAACCCATTTCGATTTAATTCCACATGAACATACTCGCTTTGGTCTTGTTTAATTTAATTTATTCGGAGTGCGCGCAAAACGCGACCGATTCGCACGCTACATTTCGAGGGGCTAATGCATTCGCAATTTGATATCAATTTACTTGTATATTTCGGTTGATAAAATACATCAGAAATTGCCGAACGATGAACAATTTCAAATACCGGGGATTTCACTAGGTAAATTTAAATTTAATCAATGTGATGAGAAACGTGCAATTAAAATTTAATCTTGCGGGCTTAATTTACTTAAGAAGGCTGCAAGATGATAATAAAAACAATTAATGGAAAATATAATTGTTCAAGTTTAAAAAAAAAATGTATATATTTTAATGGCTATCAACCCTAAGGTTTTTCCGCCGTGTTTGTACATATATATTTGTATGTTTACAATTTGTGTTGTTTTGTAGTTGTTGTGTAGTAGTAGTTGTGTGTTGAGTGTTGAATGTTGAGGGTAGAATGTTGGGTGTTGAATGTTTTAGTGCTGTAAGTGTGTGTGGTAAGTTGTGGATGAATAATATTCACCGGGTGGATTGTCCACCTCGGGGAATCGAACCCCACACTCCTACGTGGTAAACGGAGATGCTACCACTAGGCTGCCCAGGTGGGCAAATTTTTTAATTTCCTTAAAGTTTGTTAATAAAAATATCTCAAGATTCGAATGAAATTTCCAGGAAATAACAAAGTTATAACCTAAATAGATATGTCTTGATATAATTGATTGAATTTTAAAATCTACAAACATGTTTTTCTAAAAGCAATCAAATCGGTACTTTCTCGAATCCTTTTTGTATACATATTTAGTTTTATTGCTATTGTTAATTTTTGGTTTTTGTGCAATTTATAGAATAGGAAAATTCACAAAAATTACCTTATTAAGTATATAGTACCCCTTAAACGAAGGTTATTAACTTTATAGACAAAATAAATATTTTATATCTTTTTTCGTAGAAGCCAGCAACTCTTAATTTTAGTTTAACGTAAACCTCCTTAAATGAAAGATAATTTTAGAAGTCTTATTTTTGGTTGTTATACGAATCGGTTCGTAGATCAAACATATGAAAATGTGTTTGTGCAAGCACGTATCTGTTCCAGGGATGTTTGAATTGCGTCTGGTAATATGTACTTAGGAATGATGGCAGTTGTGGACAATGTTGCCAAAATGGCGAATTTCATGCTGAAAGTGGAAAATCGAAAATGCGACGAAACGCAACACGCATCAGAACGAGGGTTTGCGTGATAGTCCACAAAGATTTAGTTCAAAATCCACTTACGCCAGCATTTCAAATATACTGCCCCATTCAACAAACCTAAAACATTAAATATTTACGTTAATTTCTTTTAAAAAGTTGAAACATTATCCTTAATTGTTTATAAGTTGCATTCAAAGTGACAAATGTAAATCGTCAGTAACATAATCGGTGAAATATGAGTCTCGGTCGTGATCAGTGCAGAAGTGGATGTACAACGTGCAACGAGTGATGGCTTATCATTACTCAAACGTCAGACGTCAAACTCCAATAAATCAAACCCAACAATTATGATAAACGTCGGCGGCTATTAGGAATATGTCATATTTATACTATTTTATATTTTTGTAAAACAATTGCAAGAACTTGGAATATCCGGAAGAAGAACCGGAATATCTCTTAGATGTATATTGGATGATTTTCTGACGATTTGTTTGAATATCTTTCTAGCATCAAGGGTTTTATGATGGTTAAAGTTTGAAAAAAGCTTCTCATGTGCATGCAAAATTGCAAATATTGGATCGCCACTAACAGGATTGCCGAGATGGACTCGGCAATCGAATCGCAACAAGGGAGATTTCAGCCGCTTTTCCATTTTCTTCGAAAATGGCCCGATTCGTGCACGACCGCCGCGCGCCGCCTAAATATGGATTTCGCAAATTTACATGCAGAAAATTGCACGATGATGTTGTGCGCTCCAGCATTTTTCGCCGACGCACACATACCTTTCACCGGCAAATACGCCCAAAAAGGAAAACCACCATCGACAACAGCAAAACCAAAAGAACTTGTGCTCAACGACACCATCTGCAATTCAAATGCGCGGAATATCGAAAAGCACTAATATTCGCAACATCGCCCAGCAGCTTTTCCCCGAGCTTTCACGATTATAGCACCATCACTGGATGGCACTCGGGTGACGCGGGAGTTTGTGTGACGGGGGTGTGAGGGGTAGTGGTGGTTGGCGTACGCTGGGCCGCTTCTTGCGTTGGCAATTTTGCTGTAACGGGGCAGAGAGCGAAATTGTTGCCGGGAGTCTTCGAGGCCAGCAATAAAGCGAGCAAAAACCGAGGCTAATCTTCCAGAGCTGAAAGCTGCCGACCAAAGCTCCGAGGCGCGTGGAAAGAGTCGCTTTATAGGTGCATACAATAAGCGAATAACGAAGCAGATCGAACCATTGGCAATGGCAATGCAATCTTTGGAGCTTTGCGTTGTATTCAAGGAACGTAAATTTCGTTATTGTCAGAGTATTATTCACTGAACGGGTTGAGCTTATATCTTAAGTAAATCAATTTGGCGTTGGGTTCGTTTTTGATTTTCAAATTTTTATTACGATGTCTTCAGATTCCAGGAGGATAGGGAGTAAAATGAATTCATCTTCTTATCAATAATATCAGTCCCTAATATGACCAATTACATTGAAAAATTATTGAATAGAGCTAATAACCATAGTTGTTGACGTTCGGTCATGTATAACTAAAATGTAATATACAAACAATTACTAATTTACAATTCATAGAATGCTAATTCATGTAGCAATTTATTTTCTTTTAAATAGAGTATGATTTATTAATTCTCTTGGATCAGTTTTTCGAATAATTGATTTGAGGCGATTTTACAACTGATGATGGGTTTAATAATATTCGACATTTTCGCTCTCAGAAACTTGACTAGTAATGACTTCTTTCGAAGACTGTTTTAATTATATTTCGCTTCTTAAAAATGAAATTTAGCACTAACTTGAACAACAACGCTTTATCCATTATTTATTTAGAAATCATGTTATGCATCGTTAAAAATGAGTATAAAAATCGTTGGTTACCATGACTTTTCCTAAAGACAAATTTATATATATTCATAGTTGGTAAAATCATGCATGAATCGACTCAAAAAGAAATTTACCAAAACTAATTATTTAAATTTCCCTTATTCCTAGAAGTACAAATCATGCAAAAATCAATTCATGGTGAAATTAACTATATATAACTATTTCTATCTATCTAGCTATATATTTATTGCTAAATATTTATTTTTAAAATTCGGCTTTAAATACAAAACACTATAAAAATTACAATATAAAAATTAAAACCTTTGAAGTTGTCACTACAATATTAATCCATCACGTGTGGAAACCCAAACATTTTAATATTACAATGTTTTGGTGTGTATGCGTCAAAAATTCTCTTTCAGCATTACCGAAAAAGAAAAATGCGGTATAAATCTGGTCGCATGGGCTCAGGTTCCCCCAAAACCTGTTCATAATATATTCATTGCTCGTGCATACCTTTCGCGTGCATCACCAGCTCGGGCGGCAGATATCGCCCTGTCGTCACCCTGCCGTTCTTGCATCGCCGCCTCCAACAGCCCAACCACTCACTGTATCGCGACGGCGATGCCTAAATTATTAGCTGGCGCCTTCATCCGGCGCTCTATATTCCGCATGCCAACGCGCTCGACGTTCACGCATTACTCGCCGAAATATGCGAATTTTTCTTGCCTTTTTAACGGCGTTTTTCCACCGGGCGAAGTTCGCGCCGCGAGTCGTCTTTTTACGCACCTTTTTTCTCTCTCTTTTTTATGCCACCCCCCACGCCGAGCGCTGTTTCCGTTCGGTAGTTATCGGCTGTTATTCCACGCGCTCGCCAACAGAATGAATATTTTAATAATTTGCGTCTTCCACGCTGAACCGCCGCCCTCAACGGCCATCCCGGTCCCAGCGCTGAAATGATTTAATAATCAAAAGCCCGACGCAACAGGAGATTCAATTAGAACCCTTTATGTTTTTATGTTTACAGAATATTTGATTCTTCGCAAACAGCATTATGCAGGAATAAGATTTATCTTGCTTACAATTCATTACAAAAGTTAAACTTCATGTTCCGTGTCCGCCGGCGTTGGTTTTCAGTTGCTATTTTGGTGTTTAATTTGTACTTGAGCCTAAAAAGTTGGTTAGGTCAACGACGTAAGACTGTAAATAGTTTTTAGGTTCACAACTGCCACCTTTTGTTATTCTCAACACGAATATCTTTTAAATTAACGCGATGAAGAAATTGTGTGCAGTCAAATAAGGAAAAAATATATTTAGGAGTGGCTGCACTGCATGACTTGAATAGAAAAACTGGGTTAGGTCGGAGACGTAGCACTTGGTAGATATTTTTTTTCCAACTGCTGCCATCTATCTCAACGCAGATTAATTACATTTCTGAAAATCACGTGCTTTGCCAGTCGGTCATTCGTGAATGTTGCTTGCCCTAAAAAATGGTTACCAATTACTTTTCCGGATAATTAAAGATACAGCGATAGAAAAATAGAAAAACCTATCGCACTGCAAACCGTTCGAACCAACATCGCATTGCGCATAGTTTTGCTACGCGGAGGAAACAAAAAGCACAATAATAAATCCGGCGTCAGCCACCGCCGCCGCCACAGTGCTGCAGTCGGATACATCGTTAGGCGTCGGCTGGCGCAACAGCGAGAGCCTCGTGGGGGCGGCAGCGAGCACACCGCGCACCCCCGCATTTAAACTTGAGTACATGATCCTTTATTAATGATTTATGACGACGTATAAATCATTGTCGATGCGCTTCGCCGCCGCTCTTTTGCTTGATTTTCCTACTGCCTACTCTCCCACTATCCCGAACTGGCTTCCCCTTCATGGCCGCATTTCCCCGCCGCAATCAGCGGCGGCAAGAGGCTAACGAGTTCCACAACACGACGCTCGAACAATTCATCCCAGACAGCGAAAAGCATTGAGTTTATAACGTTTTGTTAATGATGATATCCCAGATTATAAATCTAATCTTTTATTATCTTTCCTTATTCTCACATTTTCTGATTTCTTGAAGGGGGGTTTGAAGTGTTTAAGGATTTAACCATTTATCACCTTCTATTTTATAAAAGAAAGCGGCGCCCTGTTTTCTTTCTCGTTAGAAATTCCGTACGTAGTAACCAAGTTGGTAAGGTCGCTGCTTACCACGCAGGGGGGCAAATCCTGGTTGAGGTCATCTCTACTCGCTCCGGCAACCACAATTGCGAGTATTTGTCGTTGTAGAAGTCTTCTCCATCATGGACAAGGCTAGCAGCCTACCCAAATGGAAAATCATATGCCTTGGAATTCTGGAAGAAACACAGTTCAAATGCCTACAGCGTCTAGGCGGTGAATTCCTTATCAATGTTTTAAGAGGTATTGTGCCAATGGTGATACCTCGTGTCCAGTCCCAAGGAGCAACCCCCCCCCCCCTATTTCCAGAAGGTCCCTTATTCAATAATTGCTCAGGGGCTTAGTAATAGTTTTTAAGTGGGATGAGAAACAATATACGTCTGTAACGTTCTGATGAGACCCTCTTATGCAGTTCTTTTAACTACTATACCATCAACGTCTAATCGGATTTTTTTATCGCTCTAGTTTAGTTCCCCTCCGATGATCCTGATCCTTTATGGCGAGTTTTGCAACAAAAGCGCCAACAACTTCAACTTCACTGGCTTCCAACGTCATTCTGTTGGCAGTTCGTTAGTTGGTAATCTGTACATAGTCACATAGAGCAGTCAAACGTAGACGTCGCGAATGCCCATAGTTAAAACGGAATTATTACGGTAACTTTGTTATGTCCTGGAAGTAAAACTGCGTGCTCTTGCTCCCACCCAGCAAGCTCAGGCTTCCACAATACCGGTTGCAAAATATCATAATAATAGCGTGGCACTAAACAAAGCGGTCGCAAATTCTATCGATGTGAAAGAGGCTTCGATGCTTCGAACCAGTGGACAGGTCCACATGTATCCCGTACACCGTATGTTTGTATATTCCCGCCAAATTAATTCACTTGCCCGTCCGCCATTCGCAGCGACGTAATTGAGTGGCTCACTTTGCTAACATGTGCCAGCCAAAGGCGCTCGCATTATTTCTCTCTACTATGACCTAATTGAATTATGCGCTAATTTCAGGCATATTCCACGTAGCTATCAGAAAGATTCGCACATTGCACAACACGCTGTAATTCGGCTCCGGAATGGTCAAAACCCGTTTTGCAGGCGGCAGTCTAAATAAAACGGCGCGAAACAAGTCCACAACTGTTATCAATTATGCATGAATTAACGCTCGGGTGAGTCAGGAGCTAACTAGGAATATAGAGCGGAAGTGCCTGGACAACCTTTTTTTAATGGGGAGTAATATCAAAACACCTGAGTTACTAACTTTTAATAGGGTTATTTTCTTGCAGTGCACGTTTTTTTGCTTACGATTTAATCGCTTACTATGTTTCTCTCACGGTAAACGTGTTTTTAAAATCTGAAAGTACCCGGTAACATTTAACATCCAATAAAGTTTTCTATATTGTTATTTAATGATATAAAAACAACTGATGGTTACACTTTCGTTAAGTGTAGTCCTATTGGGATATTCTGATTCCAAGTTAAACTTAGGCAATCCTTTCAATTGTGAGCATTGCGGTACGATTCCGAATCAAATATTTACCCGTATGCCACGCGCGCATTTGTCTTCTATCGTTCCACGATAACCCCGATCGCTGAGCAAACAAGGGACGCATTTTCCAAGACAGGACGCATCTCGTTCTACAATAATATTATTTCAGTCATGAGATTCGTCCCAGCAGTCGTGTAGCACATGCCGTGGTCGCCAAGAAAAGCAAAAGTTAATTGAAAATAATAGTCCAACCTTTTTCCTCTCCTTCATTCACTTTCTACTCGATTTTAGTGCACTAGACACACACTCCAAAGACTCTAGTATAGGCCACCTCGTCTTGTTCAGCAGTTCCCAAGATCTCAAGATCTAGGGAACAGTGGGTGTCACACAGTTCCCGGGATCTCGAGATTTTTGGGAAATTCGCAATGTGTGCGCTGTTCGATCTTGGGTGGATAGCAAACGACTCTATAGACCGAAACGTATTAGGCTTGGCTTGGAGATTCCGAGAGCAGATATACGAAGATAAAAATGGGGCCGAAGAGAAGGCATTTTCCGAGTAGACATCCCAAAGGCAGCTTGTAAAGGAACGCAGGCAACGGAAGATAATAAAAAATCGAAGCTATATTGAACATCTGTGTTTATTAAGATAACAATCGGAATGTCTTACATGCGAAGGAATACGAATATTTTTGTGAGGTTGAATTTTGAATATTGCAAATATTTGGTTCCAATGAAACATTTATATTCAAAATAAATTTGAAAACGAAATAAAGGAAGGAATGCTATCTATATAAGCTGCATATTAACCTTGATTGGTGGATGTTGTACAACCTTCAATTTTATAAAATTACTGCTCTGTGAGGACTCTTATAATTTAAGTTAAAAACTCGAAATGGATATTGCGCAAGACAAGCGTCCATCTTCCGACGATAGTTATCACAAAGAGTTTTTAATCTCAAACACATAGTCCATCTTTGGGAACATATAAAGCTCAGAAATATCGTTGAATATAGCCGATCAAGTGTTTTAAGGAGCCTTCACCTGGCAACGTTGGTATCAGAGCCAGGTTATCGGGAACCTCAAAGGCGCGGCGCAGCTGTCAATGTCATCGACCAACTTAAAAAACAGAATAGAATCGATAAGATTGGAATAAACTTCATATGGGACATCACCTATTCGTCGCAGCTTTGCAGTAACGATTGTCAGATCGCCCGGTCAGTTCCCATGCCTATTTGATGGCAAATGCATCATGATGTTACCAATCTGAGGGACATTCCCAAACACATAATCCATCTTCGCGCATATCTAAAGCTCAGAAATGTCATGGAATAGAGCAAATCATGAGTTTTAAGGTAATTTACCGGTTTTACCAGCAAAACAATAGGATCAATAATCAACTGCATATCAAATACCATCTATTCCCTGTACTCTTACAAGCACTTTCCTGCGATCCAAGTTCTGTGGGAGATGAATAATTAAATCCTAGTACGGAAGCTTAAAATATGTTTAAATTAACGATATTTTCGCGAATAAGTCATAGTTTTTCCCAACTTTGTGCAAATCGAGGATGTAGATATATGGGCGAAAATACGTGGGATATAAATTCGACTTTGCAAACTCGCCACGATCGTGAAAACTTGGTACGCATTTTATATTTATAGGCGTCTTCGATTCGTTTCGCCATCTCTCGGCTGGAGGCCGTCGAAAGTCTTCGCCAACTTGAGCACAAAGCGTATTTCGCGACTGTTTGAAACTATACCTCAAAGTGTAAACTTTATAATGCTCTTTTCATCTCCGGGATCGTCGAGCCCCAGACCGCCATACTACACATACCTCTGAGCAACGTTCCAAGAGCGAAACTGCATCGCATTACTCTGGTGGTTTCTCAACGTACCGGTTGCGCGTTGATTGCTTTCACGGCTTTTTGTTGACGTTTTGTGGCACCCGGTCCACGGGGATGTCGGGTAGTAACAAGGTAGTACTGGGTCGTACTGGGAAGTGGGAAGTCGTGCTATATCTGTCCATTCGACATAATTTGCGAGTTTTACCCCAAGCGCAATGGCAACGAAAAGGAATATATGATTTAAATGCCTCCGTCGGCGTTCCCGCATTTTGGGGTATTCATCCGCACCCTCGTCAGCAATTTTCCTGTTTACCTGTTACGTCCAGATATATCTTCGTTTCTCGCCACAGCCGCCTCTCATTACTCGTTAGCCGGCTAACCGGTGGCACGTTTTCATGGTGGTGAAGCGAGCTTTTTCGACCAAACCACCCGAGTCATCCCACTTGCCACCCACTTCGGTCTAGCACCGACTCGCTTTAAACCCCCTTCAGTCGACAGAGTGAAATGATGGCCACAAACACCCGAGCGCCTAGCCACGAAATTTCAATAATTTTCTTCTGCGCTACCCTTTTCAATTTGGCTAACCTTTAACGGGTTATATTTAACGTTTAACGAACGGGAGAATCTTACGCGTGCGAACCAAATGTAATTTCCTCTTTAAATGTATACATATCAAACATACCACCATGTAGGTTATATAATACATTTGCATGTTTGTAGCGGAATTTAATTTTAAAATTCACATCCGTTTTAAACAAAGAGTAATTCCATATGTGACCTCGTAATATTTTTGTAATAAGAATTCCAAGAACGTATTTTGTCTATTTGAGGTGGAACTTTCAAGGGTTGGCTAAAATTACAATACCATTCTCGAAGCATCACCGGCTGGGAGATTTCAAGCCGGGTGTGGGACAATACAATGTGGAATTTTTATGCATGTTAAACATATTACACATCGGCAAATCATGTGTCTAGACGCTTACGAATTGCCATGCGTTGTCATCGCATGCACTACTCTCGACAACCGCACTTATATCGGAACGGTGGCAGGAGGAAAATGGCGATCGCCGTTGGCATGTTGTCACGGTCGTCAAATATGCTAAACAAATGGTACTTTGTGGAATAACGTCGGTTTATTTTACACCCTTTTGTATATTTTTCGTTCTGTTGGTTTATTTTGTCGAATCGTCGACGGCGGCGCCTCCCGTGTGGGATAGATAAATGTTTAGTCAGGATTAAAGATGTCGAATAATTCTCCTTTTCTGGATGAAGGTTGGTTTGATGGTTGGTTCTAGTTCGGTTGATATAACTTTATGCTTGTATTAAGTTGCGTTGGGAGGATAAATGATTATATTTGAGGACGATTACAAAGATGCGCTAGTTCATTTCTTGCATTTCATTTTTGATAAGCTTGGAAGAATGCCTAAAGTAGTTGTGTGTTTGGCTAAAGTAATTAGGTAGACTATTCTATCAACTTTACTGTTAATTAACGGTAGTCAACTATATTGTGAAGTAACTTATTGAAGTCCCTGGAGTAGGAAGGTGTCACCATTTTAAGGCACTTACTGGAGATCATATAACCTAAAATGAAGACCACAATTTGATGAAAGAAACTCTATAAGAAAGAAACTGGGGACGTTACTGGTAAAACGAAATTATAGGTGCCACCGAAAGGAAAAGGGAGGACCAGCAATACTGGTAGTTGGTATTTCATGTTACAAAACCATGAAATTTCCAAAGCAATCTGAGGTGGATCTGGGGTTTCCTTGGGTTTTTTTTGATTTTAAAGAAATTTCCTGCGTAATAGATCCAAGTTTCTAAAGTAAGAACGTGCAGTATTTTGAAGAATAGAATAATTGTAAGAATTGTTGCCTGGTTGGATTCTGAAGGTACACATCCAGGTCCTTCATAGTCCTTCGGACCGTATTGCAAATGTTAGTTATTTTTACTTGGAACTATATATAATCCAATTTGATGACTTTGATTAGTTAGGATTAAATGAGTACTTATAGTAAACATAACTTATATAAAATCGGTTCTTGTAATTATAACGCTAAATTAACAATCAGGATTACCATTGAGGTACATAAATCCGAAACAAATGATGAATACGTGTTCAAGCAATTCACGCACATCACGCACGTAATTTTCTCAATTAATTTCTCTGTGATCATGACACACAACAACGAAAAAAAAGACGAGCCAGTCGCTAACGCAAACGCGGAAATTAAACTCGACAATACATCACGCAGCCCACCCACCGCCACCGGCGGCGGACTCGCGCTCTCGTGCTAATTAAACGCAGTTATGGAAATTCCAGCAGCGCATCCAATTTGCGCGAATTTACAAATAAATTGATTAATGCCAATTAAAAACGGCGCATAAATTTAATTCCGTCGCGTGTTGTTGTTTGCTGTTACACAGTTGATATGCTGATTTCTCCCCAGCGGCTGGGCACAATGTAAATACCTCTCGGCAAACGCATTTACGCAACTTTTTTGGCACAGATGCACGCGCTTGCAAATAATTTCGCTGATGATATATCGTTACGTTTATAAATTATGATATTGAATACGCGGGTGAGGGTGCACCAGCATCTAGCACGAAAATACCAATGTTTGACGATAGCACTGCTTCGACAACGCATCGTGTCGTATGCGTGCTTCGGATAAATATCTGCAAACATTAATTACTGTTTTTGCATTTTCGCAAGTCGCGCGTATATTCGCACAGTGCTATCGAGCGTGTTGGCCGGGGCAAAGTTTCTCACAATTGCCAGCCAGCATTTCAGTGTTGAACGCCTCGCAAACAAACGCGCTGCTAAAAAGCCGACGAATAATTAAACGGAAATCGTAATTGCCAACATGCGTATTTGGCTTTGAATTATATACCAGATTGCATGTAAATTATGCGCATTTACAGTCTAGAAAACTAACGAAACCCAATTCGAATGAAGCACATTTCATACAATATTATTTCATCATAATTATCAGAATATATGTTCATCTTTAAAGTTTAAAGATTTATAGTTTAAATATTTTCAGTGTTAATAATATAACCAATGGTTATTTTTGGAAATAAAAATATGAATTGCTATGTTGGTTTAATCGAACGCATTAACAGAAGTATACATATAGCTAATAAAATATATGGTCAATATGGTAATTTTATGTAATTATAACCGTAATCATTAATTTTTAATTTATACATAAACTATGCCGATTTTAACCATTAATATGCAAATCATAAAAGGGATATTATACATTTTAATGCTAAGCAAACATTCCGACTAAATGATTATCGTTAACGCAACTTTGAAAGCACATGGCCGAAATTCTCCTATGGCCTATTCGTTTGTCAATTTAGAGTACCACAAACGACAACACGCCATAACATAATTAAATCGTAATTATTTATGCTCGAACTGGTTGTTTGCTTGCTTTGCAGGTTGTTGGCGGATTTGTCCGAATGTATTATATATTCCCTGCACGCGGGGGCAAATTTCTCATGATAATTGCGGATTACACTCGCGGGTTTTAAGATTTAATTGATGCGCATCGACAACCTCGCGGCCTGCGAGCTGGTCGCTCGCAGGCCTCCTTTGTGTGAGGCGCATATTTTCGAATGCCTATTGCGATGCACTGTAATTCGGCGCTTTCGGCATGCTTCATCGCAGCATGTGCTGGCTGGTGCTTTCGAATTGTTTGTGTTTGGCGGTGCGTGGCGAAAACGAAACGAAAATGGGAGCACCCCTGGCAGGGAAAACATCATCGGCGTTGTTAGAAAACGCTTTTATTGATTGTCAATGGCATGCGAAATGAATACGTCCCCACGCATGACACGCCCCCAACGACGCGATATTTTCGCCGTGCACAAATAATGACATTCCATGTTTCGTTGATTGTACATTTGTTTGGTGCAGGAAGTACATGGCATTCATTTGTTTTGGGGCTGAAAATTTCAATTTTCCACTGCTAATTTTGAATGACTGCGGTCTCGATAAGTAATAGTTTTTAGGGTACGATTTCGTTGATTGATTTGATTATGTTTTACATTTAGTATATTTGGCAGTAGACACAGTTGTTAATTGGATTACCTGTAGAAAAACTGTATTGTAACAAGACACAAATTCATTACCCCCTTTTAATGGTTTTTAGAAATTCTCAAATCTACGTTTGTTCATGATATTAATAATTTACAATTGTTCTGATTGATTTAATTGCCTTTCAAACGTATATTAGACTATAAAAATATATGTAAAAAGGATTGCCAGTATTTTGATGGATCCATTTGTATTTTCAACGTTGATGCATAGTGATACAATGCGAAATTAGAAATACGTCATCTCCCTTGTGAGAAGTTCTTTCAATTACATCTATTATAAAAACTGCAAATGTCCCGTTTATATACCATCAGTTTATTTTAACAGTTTTGGTGTAATATAATTGGTTAATAGGTTACATTTACTATATCATCCACTAAACCCACATCTAAAATAAGTTTTCTGTATCTGGATCTTAAAATGTCCAAGTATAACTATTAGCAATCGGTCTATAATTTTATATATTATATTATATTATATATTATATTATATATTATATTATATTTATATATTAAACAACCCTGAATATGATTAAAATTTAAAAATGTCTATTAGAAAGGTTTCAATAGTTCATTAAGAGAAACATTCTTTAAAAATAGATCAATAGGAATGGCAATTTGTAAGAAAGGGCTCAAGAAGAAAAAGGCTCACACAGTATTCCTGAAGCGCTAAAGAACTAAATAACTAAAATCACTCGCAGAGAAATTCTTTACCATTGCTTCACGTTTTCTTTGGATAGCAACACATTTAGCATCACTTGATGGACGCATTTCCAAGTTTGAATTCCACTCTAACGTCGCGACGACAACGTCGCGCTTCGCATCTCCCTTTGTGAGTCCTTCTATCATACTTAAGCAAACTGAACAACGGCCAAAAACGAGCAATACAAATCGACAGAGCGCCACAAAAACCTAGACAATACCAAGGCAAATCCTCGCAAACTTTTCCAATTCGATTGAATAATAAGGTCTAGACTGAACGAATACATTTACAATTATACTTTGCAAACATTAATTTTTATACTCAAGTTATTATGTTTTTGCTGCTGGGATCATATCGGGACATTGATCACAGGGATTCCAATAAATAATTGTAACAAAAATAATGGTAAATTTAAAGAGTCATTTTCTAACGTATAAAGATTCTTCTTATAAAATGTGTTTGCTATATGAAAATAACAGAATATAGAGGATTTTGGTTTGGTTATAACCGAAATCGAAACAACGGTATTCAGTTTTTAAATACCGAAAAACGAGTTTCAAAAACTTTCGTGTTTTACAAAACCCTGACTAAAATGTAAAAATCCAGAGGAAAAAATAGGACTTGTTGAGATAAAATTAGCAAGTAAATATTTACGCCAGCAAAGTATGTTTACAACAATTAGGAGTCGGTCCATCAGTCGCAATGGTTTTCAAATTCGATGTGAGTGGCACTTGTTTCGTCGTAAGACAAACATTTTAGCGATTTTCAGTGTAGCAAATTCGCGCTCTCGTCGGGATTAAAACGCTTTTCAAATAAACACGCTCAAAGAACTATTCGATTGAAGATGATGCTAAATGGAAAATCGAGGACTGTGAAGCGCAGCAAACCGCAGCCGAATCTAATGGGAAAATCCATCGCGAAATTGTACAGACCGATTGTGAGCAGCCACTAGGCGTCGCCGTGTCGGCGCGGATCTTCACATCGAACATTAAATATTTATCTTTGAAATGCTATAAATACAGATGACACGATTAGATTGCCTATACCCGAAACAAGAATTAATGCAGACGAATAAACAGCATCGTTAGAATTTCGCGACTCTTACTGATAAGATTTTTATGGCTGTTTGGCGATGGTGCGTGTCGTGTAATGCCGATGACAAAAAGGCCTGTAGAAATAGAACTCGAAATAGCGATGAAAGGGTTTCGGCGTGTCGTAAATAATCACGGGGCTTGCACTCGGCGCGCGAATCGGTCTTAAGGGTGCACTAAACTCTTCCGGCTGCTTTTGACTCGCGAACACGGAATTACGGGACGAGCCGAGGCGTGCGTTTTATCAATTTCTTTCGCTTTGTTCTCCTTTGTGCTGTAAACGTGTAAATCATCGCTCAGCAAACAAAGAGGGAAAAAGCCGGTCGAGGCGAACACCCTGTGCCTGTTTGCAGGATGGTGGCGTTCACTAGGAAAACAGGAGGCAAACAAAAAAACGGCGACATGATAAGGAGCGGCGTTCGGCACGTTCGCGAAAAGAGCATTGGCGATAATCGTATCGTATCAGCTGGGGAGGGGTGTGCCGCTAAAATGTTTGCTTTCGCGCATTTGCCGTAGAGTTGAGATGTTTTGAAGGTATCTGTCGGTACTAGTGCTGTAACCGTGCAATTACGATGTGTGAAAGGCGAGAAGTTTGCTACGATGAGTGTATTACGTTACGCGGCGTGTAACACAAATTGCTCTCAATGCAGCATACGTTCTTTAATGGCGATAGATATCAAGTGTTAAACGTTTCACTTACAAAGATATAATCATTGTTTGCATTTTATTTTAACACTTGTACACAGTTTAACTTCTGTCTTTCACTGTTCCAGACAGATTCCCAAATTGCTCGATTGAATTTGGGATATTGACTGAATTTTGATAAATTTCAGTGGAACACTGAATAATACAATACATAATACAATACATTAACATAAAAAATTATTATTTTAATTAATAAATTATTATTCAGTATATGTATATGCATTAATAACAAAAATTGGCAAATGAAAGCCAATTTTGTGAAATTTGCTGTAGAATTTTGTTCAGAACTACATTCACACCACCTATTTGAAATACGAACAAAGAAAAGCTACCTTTAAATATTCAAATATTCCTTTCCGAAAAGCATGGCAGCTGTTTGTCAAAATAAATGGAGGAAAACCACCGAGTTAGTTTGTCTCTGAGATTGAATCACAAAATGCCGCACCGCATCGGGTAGAAAAAAAGGAACTTCGAAAGCCGTAAAAAATGCTGCCGAGATTCGAAATGGATTTTCGAAAGAGGTGTTAGTCGGCCATAAAAAGTTTGCATTCGATTTGCAAAGGCCTGGCACTAACCTGGTGCCCGTGCGCACACAAACGGACCCGACCGCATTCATTTGCAATATTCACGGTGGCGGCGCGACCTGGACGGCCCCAAAGCGTCACAGCGCCGCCGCCGCCAGCGCCGAGCCGCCACCCGCCACACTGCGACGCAGTCGTTCGCAAACCGCGCGCGGCTCGCATGCAAAAAAAGGTAATTTATTTTTCGACGGATTTTATTGCACGTCTAAATGTAATAATCAATGAGAAATGGGCGATGGGCGCCCATGCTGAGGAAGAGAGAGTTCTCGGCCACGCACAAACTGGCCAAACGAAACCGCCCCAACCATCTCCAAGCACAACCACCAGCATTGAAACCCAAAATCCAGTAAATAGAGCACATCGAGCTTCAACTGGCTTCGAAAATGAGTTGAGTGGGTTGAGCAGGAAGTAAAAAAAAACGCTGTTTGGAATTGATCCGTCCAGACGTAAGAATAACGGATTAAATTTGTGGAATTTATGAATTTGTTCTCTCCCTTTTTTCAATGGAAAGCAGACGAACTGGGACATTGTGAGAACGCGTTTTTTTGGGGGGACCATAGAAGGCGAAAAGATTGTTGGAAGATTGAGCAGATGAAAATTTTGCGTGCGTAGCAACAGTTTATGCATTATCGTGTGGTGCCGGAAAAACAGCGTAAACAAACGCTGTTTTTCCGGCCGGAAAAAGTTTGTTTCGAACATTTTAAGCGAGCAATAAACTCGTTCCATACGCATAAAAACGTTTTCCTCGTTCATGCACTGCGTACCCACTAAAAGAAAGCAACAAATATATTTATTTCCTAAGACACTCTCGTAAAATAACTTCTGGAAAGTTTACAAAATAAAATAAGTAAAATCTGGGTGCAAACAAAACTGTAATGTGCTATTATGGACTTTATTCATCAAAGTAACAGAAGAAGCCTATCTTTCTTTAAGAGAGACAGTGTAATCAAAATTTTAAACGAAAATTTGGATAAAAAGTTAGATTATAGAAGTATATAAGGAAATATTGCACTTACACTTTAGATTTATAAGTAAGACTATATTGCAGAAAAAGTCGAGTGTACTTTTGACCACGCAATTTTCAGTGGCTATCTAATAGCCGCCGACGTTTAATTTGATTTATTGGGTCTTCTTGCGACGTTTTCATTGCGTCTTGCTCAATTATTTGCGTTTGACATTTTTCGAGTTGTTTTACAAACAAAAAATCTAGATTAGCAACAAAATTATAGATTAGCATTACTGTTCTCATTGCACATCCACTTTTGCACTTACCGCTAGAAATAGGAAAATCGGCGTAGGTAACCAATCGAAACTAACGCCACGTCGCGCATGTGCAACGTTTGTGTAACTCTGGAAAATGCACGATCACGGGGCAAATTTCAACAACTGTGAAAGTGTTAAATTAAAAAGAACAATAATGCCTTCCTCCCAAGAGGAAATATGGCAGATTAAACAAGGAAAGGTTGTAATTCGCTTGTTAATTTCTGAGATACACGATGCCAAAAATCGTAACCCTATTGGCTCGTTTTCATATCTTTACTAAATTCGGCATGGTAATATTTCGAGATGAACTTATCAGTAGAGATATGATTAAAAAGACAGTAAAATGTCACGTTAGTTTAAAATGAGGTTATAATCACAGCCAGATTGATTGATTTAAATCTCTGTTAGAATTGAAATACTATTAACGATTTGTCAAAGCAACTGAGAACTAAAAGGAAATGAAGTAATCAAAAATTTAAAAGAACTTAGAGCGAAACGAAGATTTCCTTTGGCGCAGTAGTGCAGAATCGAAACAAATGTGTTTGAATTGCGATCGATTTGCTATCCCGTGGCTCGGCGACACATTGCCAATCCGAAAAATTGTGTCTGGCGCCTTCAATTTGCAGCTAAATGCCCATAATCCTTCTTGTTGTCTTGCATCCTTTTACTACGAGTTACCCCCAAACTAGAAATCTCGCTCATCCGAGCGCATTTCCCTCTTCATTGCCTTCGATTTCGCCCTCGAGTGGATGGCTTCGCCCGGCGCCGCCACCAGCATCGCCCGCATCGCACAAACAAACGCAACACGCGCCGAGGGCAACAAGCAAACAAAAAGCAGCAGCGGCGAAAGAAATCGACAAGGCGAACAGCGAACGAAGAAAGCCAAACAGGCATTCATGCGTCGATCTATCGGCGATATTGTGAATACGTATACATATAAAAGGTGCATTATCAAGATTGATGCGTAATAAAAATCCTTGTGGGCCCTCACAGCTCTCCTGAAAGGCAGCTAGCTTTCAGTTCTTTTTGCATTCGGCCGAATTCGATGTGCTGAGGTCTGGAGTCGACACACATTTCGCCAATATCGCCGGAGTCAGCACAAATCGTCGTGCGACATTTGTGATTCCCGTTCGCATCTTCATATCTTCTTTTAAAGACGGATAGATGGGTGGGTGGGTATAAAACACAAACCCTAGAACGACATCGTCGCTGGGGTTTTAGAGCGAAGGGAACACGGTTGGTGCACGCCGTAAAAGTAGGAAGCAGAAATTTCCATCAAGAGAAGCCGGTTGCATGTTACAATGAAGAAAATATGAAATTCTCTCGCAACTTTGCATTTTAGTGACAAGCATGTTGGAAAGTTGCAGCTTGTCTTGAGTTCTCCTCGCCTTCCCGACAACGATTTTGTTGTCTCGCCGAACAAAATAGTTTTGTCATCTCGTCGTTTCGGACGTATTTCTTTAGTTTTCCACTTTTTAGAACAAGTGCGCATACATATTTTCTTACTTTTCACTTTAAACTTTAAAAAAAATAGTTGGATTAATTTTGCTTATCTACTTTAATTTATAGATAAGAATTTTATTTAATAAAGTAAAACATCAATGCGCGTATTTGCCTAGGGACTAAGCTGGTGAATATGAGCCGAAAGCACTGCGCTGCGCTTTGTGGCCAGATATATCTCGAAACTAACAATCCAATCTTAACTTAGCTTTTTTGTAAAACGTATTTTGTTTCACTTCGAGGCTATTTTTGGACTTTTTTAGTTTAATCAATTGAGACCCTTGTTAATTTCAAATTTGTTTTGTCGTGCACGTCTAATGAGTCGCGGTGCTAGTCTCGTGCCTATGAATGACTTGCCTATAATTATTAATCAATCTAAATAAGGTTAATTGAATATTAGTAAACGAATATTGCAATTAATTCTATTAGATAAAATCAAAATAACAGTATTTCAACTAGTCATCAAATTTTGAATGATATTACCTCAGATTATAACTATTAGTACTGTGCTAAGCATTATTTGTCATTTTGAAGATGAAAGAGAAATCTTAAATATTTAACGATCCCTAAATCCCAGAATATGGCGACCTCGAGATAACCAAGGAAATTCCAACGCCGGAAAATGAGACATCACGGGAAACTGCACGCAAAACTACCTGAAACTAGCCTCGTTATTCCACCTTCCGCGCTAGCATTCAACGAGCCTCAAAAGACGGTCCCCGAGCTAACTAGCTTCCACAACTCGACGCTCATCCAAAAGTCAAATTGCAAAAACTTGCATTACGAAGTTATACGAAAATTACTAGCAATTTACCTAAGCGCTTGCAAGCACCCTTAAATTTCCTCGAGCGCAGATACGCATTTAATATATTATATTCACGTTACGTAGGGGTTGCTACACTTTTTTTGCTTCAGATTTGGTCGTGTTTTTGATCGAATTCGTGGAAACGAGTAGTGTACACGGAAACAACGTGGAAACAAGGTGGAAACTTAATCAGAGCTTCTCGCTTATAATCCCCACATGAACGTATCAACAAACCTAGGAACAAATCTCTCTACGGATGCGATGGTGGAGGGATTGTATGAGTGTGTGCAAGCGGGGCAGGGAGATAATAAAAACTTATTGCCACACACCTCCCGGTGCGTTTCGGGTATTTTCCTCGGGCGCCACTTTTATTTATCTTCGCATGCTTGCGTGAAAAGCCAGAGCAAACGATTTGTCATTTTCTTGCCCTACCTATGTTCGGCCAATGCGTTCTGGTGGACGCGGGGTGATTGAGTACATCTTGGGGAAGGGTTTATCTTGATGGTTAACAATTAATTAGAAATTAATTTTATTTATTTATTGCTTGACTTTCTTTTATTGATTTCTGGATGGGATTTATTATTTTTATATGATTTCGTGCTATTTGATGTTTGCAGAAAGAATTTTACATTAAGATAAATCAATTTTATATATACTACTATGTTTATATATATTGGCAATTAATTTATATTACTAAATATATTGACACGATCAAGGTTTTTTAGAAGCTAAACTCACTTGTGTTGAACAACATGACCGAGAAATCAAGAAAGAAAATCGAAAATATTCTAAATCCAAAACATGAATTTATTCTGAACCTAACCAAATAGTTTTAGCCATCTCGGGTGGCCTGTTTGGTATCGAGGAGAGAGAAAACAGCTGCAGATTGGACACGAACTGAACTATCACTGAGTCGGCCGAAGGCCCGTTTTTATGCCATATTTACCAATGCTCTAAAATTAAACTACAAAGCTTCTAAAGATTGAAACATACTATGTCCAATCAAACCAAAAAAATAAGATCGGAGATGGAGCTGTTGAGATATTTACTCAAAAACACTAAAAATTACAAAAAAATACATTTAAAACAATTTTTCAATTGCATAATTTTTACCTATATGGAAAATGACAACTGAATTTAATCATCATATAGACACCCTAGTTGGATCATGGAATAACAAGTTTCAGATGGATCTATGTTCTCAAAAAGATTCTCCAAACATCTGTTTGCAGCATTACACATAGAATTACTTGCCCCTACTGATTTTTCTGATTAAGCTACAAAAGTTGTATAGTGGTACAAATGCTCAGACTTCTATGTTTTATATAACTCTTAGAATGAAATCACAAATTTGTCACTTTTAGATACATCCTGGAACCTTGATGGGCTTCTCTTCTTTAAGAGGAACAGGTATAGGCAACCATGTAAGATATTAAAGTGACAGTTAGCATGTCACCATAAGAAACCTTGTAGAACCCCCTTTAGTCCCTTTGAGGTGAAATAACCCAAGAAAAGCGTGAATGGACAACAATTATTTAAAAGTTATGTTCAGTTATTATTTGAGTTACTCTCACTTTTTGATGAGTCCAGAAGAAATTTGACTTTAATTAGGGTCAATTTTATTTAATTTGTTAAGTTAAGTTATCAAACTAAATGAAAAATGATGCAATGAAATTTGGAGACATCTAATTGCATCAATATTTGACCATAGTACTAAGTAATCCAATAAAATGTTGGATGTACCACAATTCGGAAGGTTTATTTTGATGGCAAAATAATTTCGAAAGGTATTTTATTTTTTAACATATTTGGGGTTATTTGATGATTATAAAAGAATTTTTACCTCAAGGCAAGTCAATGTTATTTCAACTTTCATGAGTATATCCTAAACTAACGTTTATTCAAAACCATATCTCCATATTTCACTGAATCGTAGGGTATTATACAAACAAATGGATATGTAAGTACATTTGTTTCCGCCAACTTATATTTGGCGGAAACAAATTAAAACAAAAGTTTAAAAAAACGTGTCAGCATAAAATGATTATACTGAAATAAGGTTTCTAGGAGAATAAGCATCTGGAATATTCCTTAAGCAATAGATAATCCAGGCAAAATGGCATAATTACTCTTTAAAATTAAAAATTGTTGGCTATGTTACCAACATTCTTCACCTTATTATTCATTTTCACAAAATATTAACAAAATGTAAAGTTTACACACCAGACTACATTGTTATATGATTATTCATTCATAAGAAGTTAATTTTTAATTCAATAATATGTGTGAGCATTAAACTGAAAGGGGTAGAAGGAAAATTACCTCTGATGTAATTATTTACCAGTATTCATTAATTTCATTAATGTATAATAGTAGAAAACGATTTACTTGCAATTAATGCCCTCTCGTATCTAATTTAATCGAAGTCGTATGATTGCTGATGCTTTAATTGCTTCATGAATAATAAACGAATAAACTCCCTGCGAATAAACGCTCGGCGAACGTAAAAATTAAACGTGCTTAACGTACCGGAAAATATGCCCAGCAGATTTACGAGGAGCAGCGCGAGGAAAAAATCCTTTGCCGGCCTAAATTCCATTTTCTTCAAAGCCGCGCTGAATGTACGGTGGCGGCGACGGCGGCTAAAGCTGTTTATAAAACGTTTTTTCGTAGCGCGTATATTTTTCACTGTAACCGTTGCATTGTTTCCCACTTTTTTACAAACACGCGAGCTTTGATGGCTTCCGCTTCACTGCACGTTAACACTCTGGCGAATGACTTAAACGCGCGCCAAATCCACAACTCATCGCTAGCATCATCCCCCTTGTGCACCAAGTGTGCTAGACCCAAGAAGAGGAAGAAAGCGTGCAACTTGTTGTTTGTCACATTAACACTTGAAGGAGGGAAAACTTGGGGGAGTCTTGGCTAGCGCACGCCGTGGTTTATCGTGTGCGTCGAGGCGGTGAAGCGACGACGACGATGGCGATGGCGATGGTGGAGGCGCGCTTTTTGTTGCCGTTTTCTAAGAGAGATGGTGGTGGAGGGTGATGGAGCGTGTTTTACGCTCGGCGCGCACCAGGATTCGACTGTGGGTTAGCTGGTGGTGGACGCGGTGGTCGCGACGGTGGTGGTGGCGCGCGTGTAGAGCAGGAGCGCTGAGGGAGCGTCGCGACGTCGACGCCGCGAGCGTGGCGAATGCGGCGCGGGAAGGCCGGCGGTGCGTATATGTAGCGGACGCGAGCTGGCACGAGCCAGGAATGAGATGGGTGCGAGCGCGTCCTGCGGATCCGCCGCCTGCTGCTGCCGCCGCCGCCACTGCTGCTCAGATGCCATGGGTGTGGGGGTGAGTTTGCGCGTCGGCCCACCGACGACGTGCAGCAGCATAGGCGCCAGTGTATACCAGTATCACTTGCTCGCCCATCAGGATAGAGCAAAATATAGAATTTAACTTCAAATTTTAATGAAATATTTTAACACAACCTCATAAAAGATCCTTCGGTTTGCGTGTACACTGATACAGTTACAACTACCAATTCAATGAAATTGTATCAAAAAGTGAAAGAAACTAGAGTTGAGTTCAAGATTGCGAAACTACACAAAATTAAGAATTTCCTTGCGGAAATAGTAGTAGACAAAAGCAAATAGACGTAGCTAAATATCCTATCTAAATAAAACTGTAATTGTGACTCTCTAAACTTGGGATATACTCAGAAGACTATTTATAGCCATTAGACCTTTTGATTACGTCGTGTACTCAGGTAACGATGGGATACTAATCTGTCCCCCTGAAGACCAGGATTCGTAACTGCATAGTTGACAAACATTATGATAGAGTTGTAGAGTTGAATGTAGTATAGAGCTGATAGTTGGGAGTGTGAACTAATGGCAGTCATGTTGTTGGGATATAGTAAAGCGCAATACATGAGAGCAAGAGCAAGGAAAATACCCGATGACTTATTGTAAAATATAATATAATGAACTAATAGGATTATGAAATGGCTATCACTCAAATTGTGAAGTCTGATACAGTCAAATTTAAATAGCATAAATATCTCAAAGATATTAGACATACTTATTCCTATAGATACAGTTGAATACTAAAATTGGCACTATAAAAAGTAATGTTGAGTATACCAAGAAATATAAGCATAGTGTTCACTAGGAATATTAATGAGTTTCTTAGAAAGAGACTTGTCTAACAATAAGAGTTAACTGACGTTAAGTCCAAAGCTGACTAATTTTGGGAAAGGTGGAGTTGATAGTAGGGATGTCAACTTTTCTCGAAGTATCGATTCTTTTTGGTATCGATACTTTTAAAACTTCGAAACTTTCGATACCTAAGTATCGAAGAAAAGTATCGATACTCATTGGTATCGAAAATACACATTGACACCATCTGTTAATGTATTTTCGATTTATTTTTACTCGTTACAGTAATCTTTCAGTATATTATCGTCCCTGATAATTCCTAAGTAATAAAATTAATGATTGTAAAATTACTGGTTGAGTAAATTAAGTAATCGACTTCGAAGTACCGAAACTTGTAATTTATCAATTTTTTATTCTTTGATTGCGACGAATTGATAAAATCGGAAAGTATATGGAATGTTACTTTTTGCGAATGAATAATAAACTATTTTGGATTATAGTATAAAAAGCATAGTTTGGGTATTAATTTCCAAATATTTAAAGATTATCTCGTACAGTGCGTTTAACAGATTTTACTCATTCATTCATTATCGGCATATCATCAATAAAAATGTATTCAATCGTATTAAATCTCAAGAGGATCACACATGCTTTCACACACAATTCGCTGATTTCAGCAACTTAATTTAGTCATCGTGTTTGTTCATGTTAAGTGTGATTAGAACACTTGGTTATTTGTTTGTTTTAATGCGTTAGTCGTGTACGTCCAACGAATGCAAAATATAGCGTGCCCAAATACCTAACTTTGTTGTTTTTAAAAAGTTCCTTATAAGATTATATTTTTTCTGGTTGATTTTTCCTTGATAAATGTCATTGAAACAACTAATAAAAACGGAAAGAATTCTCACACATCTATGACCAATTCGTTGTAGTCAAAAACCGCTTAAGTAAGACGGTCGTTATCCTATTGTTAGTCTAACCAAATAGGAGCAAACGTATTTTAAATGCCTACCTATGTTGATTTAAAACTGTTCGTTATTCGATTAAATTTCTCCCTGTTTTTGTTCGATAAATATCAAGAACTAGTGGAAAATTCAATTCCGTAATATTAAGATGTATTTATGTGAATGTAGTAATAAAATAATTAATAATAATTTTAGAATAAATGGAATTTTAAAAGTATCGATACTTCAGCAGTAAGCATCGACTGATTTCATTACAAATGTATTGATCGAATTATAATTTGTCGATTTGTTGGTATATTATTGCATGGTATAAAGATTGTATGATTGAATTGCCATATTTTCAAAATAACCAACGCTGCACGACGAATCGGTCGCTCATTACAAATGTGTTGATCGAATTATAATTTGTCGATTTGTTGGTATATTATTGCATGGTATAAAGAATTGAATGATTGAATTGCCATATTTTCAAAATAACCAACGCTGCACGACGAATCGGTCGCTCAGAGTACGATTACCATAATAATTGGTGGTTGTGATTAACAGATGGCCTCAGTGTAGGGGCATGTCAAAAAGTATCGAAAATGACTAATTCGATACTATCGATAAGTATCGAAAATTAAAGTATCGATAAAAGTCGATAAGCACCGACACGTGGTATCGATACTTATCGATACTCTATACTCTAGTTGATAGAGTTTCAGCCCGAAGTGGCATGCGGTGGCATGAGCTAAGAAATGAATTTTCATTTAAAAAAGAACGAATACTTTTGACACATAGTTGAATATCATCCTTCAATATCATGATACATCTCATTAGCACATCAACTATGTGTTTGTTATGTACTTATCTTCTTCAAAGTCTTTGTCAAATTGATTGATTCAAAACTTTCCTCATCATAATAGTAGCTTCGTAAAATTTCCAGGGCTCAATATAGTCTCTTAGAAATTAATACTACAAATTAGAATCCAGATCAAATGAGAACCCATCGAACTAGTCCTGTTTTATCCCAATATAACAATTATCCAGTAACATATTAGCTAGCATCAAACCCAACCCGATCCAAACGAAGCCCTTCGTCCGGAATACGAATCTATCTACTTGAATCTATCGATTCGTAAAGTAATTTCCCTGCGTGTCAGTGGCATGCGTGCACGGCACACTAATCCAGGCCATATTTAGAGTAGACGCGTCGAGAACAAGCGATTATTCTCCCGCATTCTGCTGCAGCGCTCCAGTTGCAATTGCAAACAGCGCCCTCTAGCAGTGAGTAGCGCCCGGTGCATACAAATAGCGTCTCATCGCGCGCGCCGTCGACGTTTAACACCGGCTCGTAAACGTACGCCCGCGAGACTTACGAGTGCATTTTGCGGATGGCATGCCCGCATCCAAGCCATTTACCCGCCTGCCGCCTCCTTGCGCATGTGGTACACCAGCGAATAAACAAGTTTCCGTCTGAATCTGCACCTAGCGCGCGCTTCGGACAGGTAAACTTTACTGTCAGCCGGCATCAAACTTTATCGTCGAGGCGGCATAAGCAGTATCAATTGCCATCACTTCTAATCAGGATTTGAATATTATATTACCCACCGCCGCGATATAACTGGCTCGTGGATAACTGAAGCGAATTTGAATTTGAATAGGAAATTGATGCGCGCAATTTATGTCTGGGACAACGAAACACAATTTCTGATTTTATAATTTATTGTATTCAATCAAAAGTGCATTATCTTGACTTTACTTCATAGGATATAT
>JAODAC010002175.1:0-36774 GCA_027575185.1 Mimaenictus wilsoni
AACGGTGTACCTAAACTTTCGCGCATTTCACGAGTCGTTTCATGTTTAAAGCATCCAGTGTTCGTCACGTTAGAATTAAATATCACCAGGTTGCTGGGACACCGCAGTCAACGTTCCCAAAGAGGAGCATGTAAATCGAAAAGCACCCGTCGACCCTCCACTGTCTGCCTCCCGGCGATAAGATATCCTCCCTGGTTTAAGTAAACAACATCCTAGCCCCCCTCATCAACGACGACGCAGGCGATATTTTAATTAAAACGTAAATATTTCCATTTTCCCAGCAATTATCGCACGTATAAAAGCGAATTGGTTATTTATTCCGTCAACGAGTTAAGTATTTCCATTATTTTTTACTAGTTTGCGTCGATAATCCTTCAACACTTTACTATAGTCGGTGGCATGAGTGCGACTCATCGACGGATGTGTATTGCCCTCGATGCAAAATTTTTGATGCGCGCAGTTTTTAATTAAACGACGAGAGCTACCAGCCCGTGCACTGCTGGTAGAAATTAATCAAATCGTTATTACATCAGCGCCATTTGAGAATCTCCGTTCGCGAATTTTCTGAAAGGTTTTCTTTTTGCGATCGTTTCTTTTCGCATTTGAATAGGAAATTGAATTCCCCAAAGTTTATTGTGACAAATTCTGGACAAAGAAATACATGGTTCACTTGGAATTTAGATGTTATCAAAGGAAAAGTTTTGTGACATTGATTGATACAAAATTTGTTTAGTTTGTAGTACTTTCAAGCAACTGATTGTATTAGTCGATAATAGATAAGTAATGAAGTATACATTAAAGTCGTTTCCTTGTAATTGTCACAGGTTTTGGGGTTCATATTTGTAACTTACTGATAATATTGGGGTTCACTCGCTTGGCTCAAGCTATCGTGACTAAACCGAGATAATAAAAGAATTTGGACTTACCACTTGATCTACGACGCTGACGTACGAGGACGTATGGAACTTGCACAGAATGACATGGTGGCTGTCGGGCTGCTGTTGTTTGCAGTTGGTTGAAACCTAGATGGCTGGGCACTAACTCAGTAACGACTCGGATTTGTAGATTTCACAAGGTTGATTTATTACATTATTAACTTCTAACAGAAAGAGCGCGACGCGTACAGTAAGCCCTCGGAGAGAGTATCGAAAGTATAGAAGTTTCAAAAGTATCGATACCAAAAAGTATCGATACTTCGTGAAAAGTTGACATCTCTAATACATATCATACCACAACAACATCACAATCTCAATAGTAACATAAATATGAATACATTAAATCAAAAAAAAATGTAAATCCAGCCTGAAAAGGACATAGTATGGCGATGGCCAGGTGTGAGGACCAAAAATACATTTTTACATTTTACATTTTTACATGATTTATTAATATTGGCCGCACATATTAGTGTTTATTCATATTATAAATATTTCACTCACGTTTTGTCGAACAACAATTTCAACTTATAATAACATAATAACTTCACCTGCCCGAATCAAACGAAGTTTCCGAACGCATTTTCGAGATGAACAATTGAAGTTTATAATTAATACGTGAACTTTCGGTGAAATATGTCGCATCGGTGCAAAGATTGCGAACGGCAGGCGCGAATGAATGACACACGCGTATTGAGTTGCTGATGGAAAACTTTGTCGTTGTTTACCGTCTCCACCGCTTTCGAACGCAGCCACCGCAGCATAGTAAAAGTTGCATAAAGCGGCGACAGCGACGGCTTTGTGAATAATTTCGCCATATACTCGACGAGAAACATGTCAACCAGCTGTGCAGACTACATACATTCTCCTAGTATATTTATTAAAGCTTTCAATCAATGTGGAACATTCTGAAGCATGTGGTTTACTCCTAATTATATTTTACTTAAAACTATTTTTAAGAAGTGACTACTTTCTTTAAATATTAATTTTAGCAATCATTTAATATCGGTGTTTTAGCGCTTTATTGCATAGGTTACATGATGGTTACAATCGTAATTAATACGCGAAGTTAAAGAGCAACTCAAATAGTTTTACCTATAAACTTACAATACGAGCGCTTTTGAAGGTTAGTGTTTAGAGCTTGTAATAACTGTAAAACATGCGAACCTAATTGTAAGCGGCGCACAGTGTCCAAAAACGATCGTTTTTGGCCATATTACATTCGTATTGTATGAGAACAACCGATAAATGCATGAAATATGTTATAAAACAAGATATAATCGATAGCTGCACAAAACATATTAGAAAACTATTAATACCCTGTTAAAGTACATAAAAAGGGGAATAAATTGATGTATTTGGCAAATTGTTCGATTGACGAATAAGGGTGAAAAAACCCTATTGAAGTTCAGATTTAAATTTTAAAAACAGCCTTTTAAAACATCTCATTTTAAAAGCAGTATAAAAGAGTTTTATCGTAATGGGATTGAAATAAGTTTGATACCATGAGGAAGTAGAATAATTGGGGAGCATTTTGATGTTTGTTTCATCTTCATAGCTTGATATTTAGTATGAAAAATCTTGAGCAAAAAACTCCACGAAAATTGCGAAAACAGCACGCGCTCGTACGACGAATAATTTTGGCCCACGTTTGGCCACTGTGCAGAGTTACCGTATTGCTTTCCAAGTAGTCGTCCGGCATTGTTAATTCAAGTCTGGTCTTCCGAACAAATTTCGTCAGTGTACGTATAATTATCGAACTCCCTAATTGTAAACGACGCACAGTGTCCAAAAACGATCGTTTTTGGCCATATTACATTCGTATTGTATGAGAACAAACGATAAATGCATGAAATATGTTATAAAACAAGATATAATCGATAGCTGCACAAAACATATTAGAAAACTATTAATACCCTGTTAAAGTACATAAAAAGGGGAATAAATTGATATATGTGGCAAATTGTTCGATTGACGAATAAGAGTGAAAAGACCCTATTGAAGTTCAGATTCAAATTTTAAAAACAGCCTTTTAAAACATCTCATTTTAAAAGCAGTATAAAAGGGTTTTATCTTAATGGGATTGAAATCAGTTTGATACCATGAGGAAGTAGAATAATTGGGGAGCATTTTGATGTTTGTTTCATCTTCATAGTTTGATATTTAGTATGTAAAATCTTGAGCAAAAAAACTCCATGAAAATTGCGAAAAGAGCACGCGCTCGTACGACGAATAATTTTGGCCCACGTTTGGCCATTGTGCAGAGTTACCGTATTGCTTTCCAAGCAGTCGTTCGGCATTGCTAATTCAAGACTGGTCTGCCGAACAAATTTCGTCAGTGTACGTATAATTCTCGAACTCCCTGAATACTCTTCCTTCTGCCGAGGTAGTACAAACAATAAAACTAGACTAGTAAAAAAGCAGGAGTAGAAAAAATGTATTTGTGAAAACTGGCACATAGACTGAATTTTTCGCGAAGTCATAAAAGCCATAAAATCTTTGGAGCATTCTATATTAATACAATAAGAACCAAAACCCTATTTTCAAGATAAAATAGAAGACAACCACTTATCTTTGAAGTTTTCAAAAAACGCTAAAGAAGAACACATACTTTCTCTTATAAAACGTGAAAAGATGAAAATGGACTTTTCGAATAAAGTACAAATTTAACACTAGTTTCAAACCTCCTTTTCGCTCTCCTTTTTGCTACCAAATAACATTAGTAAAGTAATTTATAAGCCAAAATTAAGCATGATTATCTTCTAAAACATCCAATTTGTCTGCACATAAAGATCACGTCCCCAAAATACGGAATACGCAGTGAATTTATGCCTCAAAGGTGACCGAGGCCATTTATTCACCGCAGTAACCGAACTGTCGGCTACTGCCGTTCCTGTGGGGCGGCACAACCAGCAACGCAACGTTAGCAAAACCATAATAAATGTATGGACTAAATATAAATGGGAAAACGGCGCGCCGATCCAGTACGCCCTCGAATATTCGAGAGCAAAAACGAGATCCAAAAACCAATCTACCGCTCATAATTTCAGCTTACAACTAAAGCCTGATAGTTATTAGACTATCCGAAACCGGCTTTTATTAATAGCCACCCATGCGCAAAATTCCGGCCTCGAATATTTATAGCTACAAATATATTTTGCCGCGTATTGACATTTCATTATACCTCTGCATAATTTAGCTACATTTGCAAATTGTTGTTTGTTTCAGCAATTTGACGCCTTCTGTAAAGCCGAAGTTGCCTTCTTCATAACAAGAACGTTAATTAATGTAAGTATTAATATTAATGGAACATCTTTACTAATTTTGCATAATTACTTAATTTTATGGGCGAATTCATGAATTGAACATTAAAATTGACATTTTGATGTTAAATGTACAAGGTAATGGTAATTAAAGCACGAAATTACGGCGTTTGATGGCATTTGACGTATTAAAACTTCAAATTACTTCCTGAACGTTTATATGTTCTCAGTAGAAACATGAATTTCATTTTAAAGATGTTAAGATAAGGTGACGGTGTAATTACTGCTAATTTGGCGGAGGAGACAGAATGGCTGTCTGCCTATTGGTTGTAAGCGTTTATCGCCTTCCGAACACGTTAGCTCGCCGGATTGGATTTCAGCCGTACGTGGGTTAGCATGTGCTTTTTTACGGGAATGAGTTGCAGGTCCATCGCCCAACCTCCCTCCTTATTCCGGACTTGGGAAAAGAGAATACCTCCCATAAAAATGGTGGAGGTCTCGGCATAACTTATGAAAACACGAAATTGGGTAGAGATGTGAATGAATGAGTGATGTTCTGGTTGAATTGAAGGGTAAAATTGATGAGTTTTGACATGGTGACAATTGACATGACAATTGAAGTGATAATTGACATGGTGCGTCATTTTTATATTGCTCCAGAGCGGTTCCTGGACGGGCAGCACGTGGAGGTGAATGACCTAGGAGTGAGCGAATGATAGTGTTTGCACATCGCTGAAGATCGTCAAGTTCATGACGATGTGGCTGTTACTGACTCAACAAAATACTTTATTAACACTACAAATTTCTTCCTGTACATTAATATATTTTCTGTATAATCATGAATTTAATTTACGAGGCGATGATGAGATGATGTGAAGGTATAATTCCCCACTTATTAATTTTAAAGTATATTATAACTTGGTAGAACAGTGCAGCGTTCATATGACACCATGTAATTTGGTGCAGGCGTTGAATGAATAGGAGATCGACTGACCCGATAAATTAGTAGAGATAGTCATTTTTATTTGCTCCAGAGTTGTTCCTGGAGAGGCCGGAACAGTAATGCAGTCATGCATAACATACAATATGAAGATTTTAATACATTCTTTTCTCCCGACTGAAATTGCATCAGTCATAAATTGTTAAGGTCATAAATTTTCCTAGCGAAATCAATTTCATGTTAACTCATGACAACAGTAATTCGCGCGTAAATTTTCGTCATTGAGTCATCTGTTATGCAATTAGCATCCGCCTTAGCACAAATCTTAGTTACGACCGTGCGATGCGAGGCACATTTATTACGCTCCCCTAGCGCTCAGCAACATCGAGCATTAGCATCAACAGCAGCAAGTTGAAACACAAGTGTAATTCTTGCTTAAGCCACCAAGCAAATGCATTCATTAAAGACGTAGCCGTCGCGACGGCGTCGGCCAAAGACAAGCAACGAAAAGCTGCAGCAACAAATTTGCATGCTTTGAGATAATCAACGCGAAAGTTGCTAAAGCTTATTCATTAACTAACAAAGTCCTTACTGACTTTATTCTAGTTTATTTCATTTCTAGTTTTAATTATTAAAAGTGTTATTTATCATGCAGATTGTTAAAAACTATGAGATGTTAGACTTTATGGGTTTAGATTAGGTTAGGTTAGGATTGATCATATTGGATTAGGTTAGATTATATTTGGTTTGGGCATATTTGTTGGAAGTCTTTAATAATTTAACCTTCGCGGCACTATCAGCGAGAGAAAATTCCAACCAACCCGACCAATAACCCCTGAGCTCACAATTACTGAAGACAGTGCATCATTAAGACTGCCGGACTAAATATCAACTGTATCGCAAGGAGGCTAAGGACCAACTACCGCCGCGTGATACTGACTTCGCTATTACTCTCGCTAATTGCGTTACAATAAGTTCTCCGAAACGACCTTGATGTTTGAATTTGAACATCGGCGATCTTCGACGATGTTCGTGTTGACAAATGGCGTCGTAAGTCCTCCGCTGTCATCGGTCGTCGTCGTATGTGTTGATATTTGGGTTGCCTACTGTCCCAATTAAAATATTTTAGACTTTAACAGACTTTAACATATTTAGGTTGGGTTGCATTTTGGTATAATTTTTCCACCTGGAAAATTGTAGAGAAGATATGTGGAGATGAGATGCTATGCTATTTTTATATTGCTCCAGAGTGGTTCTTGGAGGGGCAGTTGACGTAAATGACCTCCCTACTTGGTCATTTACGTCAACTGTTTAGCCCAGGTTACGTTTTGATTAAGTTAGCTTTGTTGTGGTGAGGTTAGGATATGTGAAGTTAGAATGTTAGTTCCAAAACTATATCTTGACTGAACCCCAAATTCCTATCATCGCCATTGTTGTGCTCAACCATATCAGACGTCATTACTTATTTCACGAGGGAAGCTCGGAAAACGTTAATTGGAAATTCGCGATAACGAAACGCTCCACTAGTGTATGAAGGCGAGACGTTATCGCTAGGAACGCGAGTGATGAACGATGGCTCAGCCAGCGGTTCAGTAAACAAGTGAAGGCGACGCGACGATGTCGTTGGAGGCGGCGTTGGCGACGGCTGTGATGGCGGGTCGTGTGTGTAAACAGAGCGCGGATCGAAACCAGACGAGAGATGATTTCGGTCGGACGTGATAGTGTGATAAGGATATAAGTGGACTGAGTTTCGGTCGGATTTCGGCTGGGGTTTGGTGTTGGGGAATGTGTGTGCGGACAAGCGGACGTGATCAGCGAAGGATTCTCCCTATCCTTCGATCCTCGCACACCGGCAGCGGCACCGTCTGCAAAGCCTTGAGTATCAAAATTGAAATTTGTTGCCATGAGTACAATTTCCTATCGTTCACGATAAACACTTAAGAGGAATGTTGTGTTGCAATATTATAGGCTAAGAGAGCATTTAAATGTTCATATTTTGAAATATGAGTGGTATATTATATTAACATGATCAAATGATTAATATGATTAAAGTTTTCACGTTAAAAAACTCCCTCGGTATAGTATACTTATTTAGTATTTAGGTTCTTCTTCATCTACCTTCATTCACATAAAAAATGAAAATGTGTAGTAAATTAACGTTTGTACTGATTTATAATAACTTCAAAACATTCTACCCTCCCTTAGTGCATTGTAAAGTAGTAAAACATCGCAATGTTCTTGGCCGAATCGAATACAAACATCAACAGTTTCCCAATTCATGCAAATTTGAACAATTTACCAAATCCTAACAATCCTCAACTCCAACTACAATAGTGAAACTTAAACAACAAGTGACGGAAGTAACAGTTACATCAACATATCAACACTGTAAAGTTTCACACCTTACGTTTTCATTAAACAATGCATCATCTAGTTAGCGGCTGACGTACCACCACGCCTGCGAAAGGTTAGTCGAAACATGCATTGTGAGTACCAAAGCTCAGAAGTGAACGTAGATAGATGCAAGCCATCTGCTCATGACGGTAACGATGTGGTATAACCACTTTTGCAACTGTAATTAATTGCACTGCTGATGAACTAGGTACGTGCGAGTATGGAATCAGCTCATCAAAGTGCCTTGCAGTTGACGATGTTGATGTTGATTACATCTGGTTGCCACCTCATCAGTTAATTATAAATTAACACGAATGAGTCCTGACGGTTATCAAATGTTAACAAATGAAGTTACGTTTCACGAAAATATTTTCCGTTCTTGCGAATGCTTTAAATTCATATGTCTCTCATTATCTGTAAAAAAAAGGATCGCTTTGATGTTCCACCCTCGGTTTCCAATGTATATATTTTCCAGTTTTCCAGTGGTTGAGCCCTTTGCTCCAGTGTTGTGATAATGTACTTTTTTCCTCTTTATTCTGTCCGAGATCGAAGGAAGAATTTGCGACGATATGAGTAGGTACATTGATGTTATGGGCTGTTTTACATTTTTATATTTTTCATGTGTTTTTCATATTTATGGCGAGCGTGTGAAACATAAAGAACGTCATCGTTCTGCATGTCTAGTGTGTGGAGAGTTGAAGTATATGACGCAAAATAGGGCATAAACTTTTATATCCCTTTTTTGCGCAGTGTAATATTATAGGGTGGAAAATATGTAGGTCTTAGGAATTTTACAATTCATAAAATTCGGTTACTTTTTTATATAATTTAATATTTTCGATAATGTGAACATTATGAACTTCTACAAGTTCTATATTGTAGATTAATACACTGAATCTACACTGATCTACAGTATGAATGTTCAATATATGAAATCCGGTCTAATGCAGAAAAATTCCAGGTCCAGGTTTACGTGACTTATTTAATGTAAATGGATCTGTATTACCCGAAACCTGCCTATCGCTGAAACGGAATGAAATGTTAGTATATGACGGAATATTTATCATTGCTGCATTATGGGCGTCGCCATATATAACAATTTTATTGCAACGAAATTTGCGAATCAAAAGGTGTTGGCTGTGTAGAGACAACCAGAAAGTTCCCGCCAGTTCGTCGCGTCAACCACTTCAATCTCTGGGTGTCTTTGGTTTATATATTTAATTCTTAATGGCCCAGAGCAAAAAAAGCAAGTGTAACGAATTCGAATTGGAAGACCTTAACTCTAGACTAAATAATTTGACGTCATACATAAAAAATACGGAAAATTTCATCCAAGACGTCCCTAAACATAAATATTATAAACATAGATTATAGCTTTATCAGTGGCTTGGTGATTGACACTTCCAAGGGCCATCGCTTCGCAACAGGCATCGTTATACTAAGAGATGTACTTTATGAAATAAAGTGACACTCATCCTGTAATGTTCAGCATTTCGCAAGAAATAAAGATTTTTACATTATTTCTTTAATAATATGACATGAAGCAATGTCAAAAACGATTTAAAAAATATATTCCTAAGGGAATCTGAAATTGATCTGAATGTCAAATAGCAATATGGAATGCCCTAATCAAACTAAAGTTATTCCATCCTACAATGTATAGCATAATGAGTGAATTCGGAAAATGTATACCCTCTCTGACCAAAATAACGGAGTATATTCAGCTTTTTTGCAAAATGAATCACTGTGAGGAGCCACAACGTGTCGGCCCAACCACTTTCGAACTACCCCTGGACCGTCTTGTACCTATGAGATACCTTGACTGAGAACCTAGGGCTCACAAGAACGTAGTAAACAGATTTTTTTATTTACCGAGTATCGACTACTATGGTCATTAGCTCCATTCAATTCTTATTCAATGTAATTAATCATACTAGGCTAACACTATTGATAAAAAGGAAAATTCACTTTTCTATGCATCAGTAAACCCACCGAGAATCGAACTGCCCTGCCGAAAACTAAATATCTATTTTCATTTGGCGACAGATAAAAATGGTTCAAAGTTATCTTACCGGCGCCGCGCCGTTTGCAACACTTACCAAACGAGTTCGAAACAGTTCCCAATGAAACATAATTACATGTATAAATTAAAATTGAAATTATATAGTAATGTTGGTAAGACATATTCTCCTGGACCAATTACGTGATAATTATAACAGCATAACGTAATAGGCATGTTAAAACCGGTCGCTCATTAATTAATAAATCACAACGCGACCGCCTCAAGTCCTAGGCAAATATCCTCCTGCATAAGCAATAAACACCAAACCCTCGACGACAGTGTGACAACAGGACGTAGATAACGCAAACAGAGATTTTGCAAGGCGCGTGGGCCTGGCAGCCAGGCCTTCACTTCCGTTTCCAGCCAACAGCCATTTGCCCACCCATCGTTAACACAACAGGGAATGCTCAAGCATACCTCTTTGAATATATACATCGAAATATACATTGCCCGGCGATTCAAAATGAACATTACATTCTTGCGGTCTACGGTAATATTGCCTAACTATCCTCATTGTTGATTCTATCATTATTCGAAATGGTAAGAGTTTTAAAGATTTATATAAAAATATGTATATAAAAATAGTTTAGACCAAAATAAATTTAAGTTTGTTTCTATTTCGCTGCATTTATTACATTTTTCATGTATAGTCATAATATGTCATAAAAATACGAGTGTTTGTCCATAATAAAATATTTATGACTTTCTGAAAATAAATAGTCGTAAAATTGTAACCCTTCATCTATCGATTCTATGTTCTTGATTTCCTCTTTGATACATCGCTGATTGACATTCGTGCGAATACCATTATGAAAAAAAAAAACGAAGGTAAAACCATTTTTACTTCCAGCGTGCATGTTTATTCAGACTCGGAGGTAGATATAACCCGACAACCCAACAACCTCGATATCGTTTTATTTTGGTGTTCGAGAGGTTTGTACATTCGTTTCGGGAACGCTGTTCATTCCGGCAGCGATTTGCCTGCCATGCGGCTGTCGCAGTTGATGCGATCCGATAAATCAGCAACACGTGCGTTTTACGAGCGTGTCATTCCGCGACGCAAAACGCTTTCAATTTTGCGCATGTCGTACATGCCTGCCATTTGCATTACGTACACAGCAGAGCCATGAGTTCGTGCTGTTCTGCTGGCCTGTGGGGGCGGCAAACCGAAGCGACAGTCGTGTGACAAACAATTACACATGTTTGGCCTGTCGCCCTGTTTATGCATGCGAATGTATTCTGCATTCTGATTCTGAATGCTGACAATTTACAGAGGGGGATGGATAATTCGTTCAAATTTTGTTTCCGCAGTGATGGGTAGGGTGAAGAGTTTATTCAATTTTGTTTAAATAAATGATTCGTTAGATGAGGAGTACCTGGCGTGCTGACAACGTACAAGCGTTGTATCATTGCAGTGAATGATGGAACTCGTTGATATTGGCCTGAAATCAACACAAATAACATGTAATATTCCATTGAATAAAACAGTAATACGATTGTGAAATACGTGTTCTGTTATACTCAGGAGAACGCAGGGTACCAACAGAAGTTTATTAGAAAGTAATCGAATGAGTGCCTTCAGAAAATAATTAGCGGAGAAGGGGGTTGTTCAGAACCGCGAAAATACCAAGGCCACGCTCGACCAAGGTAGGGTTAGAACTGAAGATAGGCGGACTTGAAAAATCACGGTCGCCACTGAACTCTACGCCGGAAGTTCAGAAAACGCTAGCAAGCAAAAGATGCTAACAAAAACAAGAAGTCCCAAAATAAGACTTAAATTCAAATGCAGGCTTGGACTACCCGTTCGATGGTGAAAACGCAGAAATCGACTAGTCAGTTTAAGCTTCTGTTAACAACTGATCTTTATGTACAAGTTTTACAAACAAGAAATCTTAAAATCTAAACGATTACCACAAACAACATCCTCCCGTCGAAATATTGAGAATACCCTCTACTCGTTTTCCCCGAACCACACCAATCGGAAAATATTAGCTTTCTCGAGGGAGGGCCCAACCTTCTCACTTACTTACAACAGGTTGTTTCGAAAGTTCTATCTTAATTTACTAAGATCGCCCGCAAAGTGAAAGCTGGCACAAGTCAACCGACGCCAGCCTGCCTATCTATGGCACGATTCTAAGCAGACAATTCTACCCTTTCAGCACGCTACGTCCTCTTCATCAAATTTATTACCCGTCACGCCTGAGAGTTACAAGATTTCTAAAATTTGAGCTGGCGTCAATGCGTGACTAAATTGTTCTTAAATTCTAAGGATTTACTACTTCGACCGGATGTGACAGTTTCAATGGCCTGAAAAATGTATTTTGTTCAAAGATAGGCCAAATATCCGCAAAGAAACTTAATTCCAAAAATTGAAACATGCCTCGTAAATATGCCAACGGTTCTCGACAGGGCTAGGATCAAGTGCTCACGAATAAGATTGTCGAGAGAACAAATCTGGTTTCTGAAGGACTTAATAAAGTTAGAAAAATCCCCACCAGGGTATATAGTGCTTCAGGAATCAGGTAGGATGACTGTGGTGAATCAGGTGGGAGACAGTGGCGAGTGTGGTGAGGTATGAGGGGTTGATGAGAATGGATGAGGAAAGATAGGTGAAGAGTGTGTGGGGATAGTGTGTTAGGAGAGAAAGAAGTCAATGGAGAGAAAATAGGAGAAAGGTGTACGAAGCGGTGGGGCTGTCCCAGGCGGTAATTGAAAAGTATCTGGAGGATGGGGAGTTGTTGGAATATATGGTTAAGACGACAGGGATGGATTTAGAAAATCAAATTAGACAATCGGGAATCAACGACAGCTCATATAATCCAGACTACAAACGCATCCAGGTACTGGGCAGACGGCTAAACTACTTTGGGAACGCATCGCTGAGTAAAGCTCAGAAGAAGTATTTAGAAAGAGCTAGGTGCGGGTCAGCAGAGAAGGGAAAGAAAGAATGGATGAATGATGAATATAAGAGGTGTGCATTTTGCATAGATGAGAACGATACCTGGGAGCATGCGATCGGAGAGTGTATGGGAATTAATGAAGGGAGTGTGAGTCAGTTGAGAATGGAAGAAGATTGTGTTGGTAAATTGTTGTCGGAGGGAGTGGAGAGGGTGGCCATCATTTTGAGTGTAGTTCAGAAGAGGAAGTGTATGAGGACGGTATAAAAATAGTGTTATTATTATGTACATAGTATTAATAAGGTATCTTGTATTTTTAATTTTTATTTTTGAGTTGGAATATTGGTTTACGATTATAAGAAACACGAGGGTTATGCCAGTAAAGGTTATTATTATTATTACTATATTTGAGACGATACTATATTTCTTTCAATATCAATCGTAGTAGAGCAATGAAAGAAAATGAAAGAAAAAGAAATGAAAGAAAATCATTTTAATAATCACAAATAACTTCATTGAATGTTCCACCTTGGGTTTAATGAAATGTCATAGCACATCCATATACTAAAGGTAAATGATTTCGAACAGGTACTGTTGTATTATTATTCAAGGCAATAGTAGTTGCTCTTTGATCATCGTGCTTTCTTTAAAAATGAAATATATTATTTACAATTTAAAAAACGACATTACTTATCTCATTGTTAAGGTTCTCTATGGTATCATTAATTGCATTTTACTTCGTATATTTTTTTATCTCTTCTACCTGAAAAATCAAGCAAAAAATAAGAAAAAAATGGAACACGTAAAAATCACGATTTTCCAATATTGCAAATCAGATAGAAAGTCAAGAAAATAAGTGAGCAGCGAAGAAAACCGATACGTTTTTCATTCCTCTCAATCACCTCGGGGAGAATAATGATGGGCCGCTAACGTGCACATACCATTAATCATGTCGATAACATGCGAATGTGGATAACGAAGGCGAATGCCAATATCATTGTATTTTTTGCATGCTTCTCGCATGGTTACCGCGCGCTTCGATAAAGATACAAATCTGAACAAAAACAATCGAGTCGCAGACGTTGAGTATTAAAGTTTTTTTTTTTCGATTTTTTGCAATATAATCGGCCGAGATAAATACAGAAAGTTAGATAACTTTTCGCCTGTGAAGTAGTTCAATATTGATAACACGCCGACGTGGCGTTTGCCGGCAATTTCCCTCCGACGTTCCATGCCGAAAACAAAACGTTTTCACTAGAAAACACACACAATGTGTGGAGGGTTTTCCTGGGAAAGTGGAAATTGCAGCACCTCCTGTCAGCGTTGCAGTGACACGAAACGAAATGCAGAAAATAACAGCGAGAAAATGTGCAAGCATACAATGCGCAAAAAAAGCACTGTGCCATAATCCAAAACAACAGCACTACATGAAATTGGAAAATATGTCAAGTGAGACATTTTCATTTATAATTTCACCATTTTTAAAATTAGTACTTTTCAAGAAAATTTGAATTGAACAAAAACAGCAACGACACTTGCATATATCCAGGAATAATAGGAATGGAACTATTCTGAGACAACAACGAAAGCACATTTATATGTCAACTAATTAGAGTTGAGAACGTAATTAAGATTGCAATTAAAATCGCGCACAACGTTAGGCATATTCTATGGAACAATATGCGACTGCGTATTTTTTTTTTCAATTACTTCATTTTTCTCTGCTTGGTGGTGAAAGTGCAGTATGTGCAGTCGTTCGCTGTTTCCGCGACTCGTTTCACGGAAACGACGCGGAAAACACGTACATACATCGTTGGTACTGCACAAATGTAATAAGCTGAAACATGAAAAACGGTAGAAAATATGAAACTGGGGAAAAGTTAAAAAAAATCGCCTATAAAATTTTGAATTATTTAAATTTAAGCGGCGCCGGCGCACGATGGACAATTTCGTGTAAAAACGGGACATTAAACAATAATTCGAATTGTAAGCACACCTTTAAGATTTTCTGTATTCTATCTATTGGAAATCTATTATTGGAGTGTATTTTATTCAATTTTGGTGATTTTGCCTATTTTTTTGTTGGGGATGACCCCTTTATTTGCTGAAAATATACCCTATTTCATAATTTTTTTTGTGAGGATTTGATTTTAGTCTCAAATTCTCTCTCTCTTCTCAAAGAAATTTGCTCTTTCAGAAGATATCATACCCTTTATTGTTTATTTAACGGAGACCCCTTTCTAAGGTGTTACTTTTACATTATTTCTTATGGAGTATAATCGTTGTCCTGGAAATTTCCAGGTAATAATTTTCGGAGGAATTTGAATTTAGGCTTAAAAAATCACGAGAATATGCTCTTTCAGATGATGTTGCACACATAATTGTTTGTTTGGGGGCGGGGACCATTTTTCAAATACAGATTTATTTTAAAACATATTTCATATTATTATCATCAAATGTAAATCTCCTGGCTTCTGTTGGAACATTCCGTCGACGACGGGTATTAAAATCATACGAAAATATGCTGCTTACCGCGTATTTTGTTTTTGATAGAGTGACCAACTAGAAGGTTTTAGTCACTTTGAAGAATGAAATTATACGCAGACCTACCTTACGAGAAAGAAGCCGATCAATTCAATCTGCATGTAGCATGTAACATGCATGTAGTCGTTCTTTAATGAGTATTGACAATATATGAAATGCAAAAAGGTCATGTCACTCAGAGCAATAAATGAAACGAAAGTAATAAATTTTTAAAACTCGTCGCCGGCCGGAAACACCGAATATGGTCGATTTCTTACTGGCGCCATCTAATAAATTGGGTTGAACTAAACAATTTTGTTCCAAGGTCTCTAATGTAACATGAGCTTCTCTATCTTATATATTTTCTCTGAAAGGCTCTATCATTAAAGAACGACTACATGCTACATGCAGATTGAATCGATCGGCTTCTTTACTGTAATGTAAGTCTGCATATAATATCATTCTTCAAAGCGACTAAAACCTTCAAGTTGTTCATCCTCTCAAGAGCAAAATTTGCGGTAAGCAGCATATTTTCAAATGATTTGAATAACCTTCGTCGATTTACATTTGATGATAATAATGTGTAATATGCTTGAACGAAATTTGTATTTGAAAAATTGTCTTAAAATTCAAAAACAGTATTTAAAATTAATGAAATCAAATAGCAAAAAGTGGCGCCACTCTGTATTTGCGGCTTGGGTTGAACTAAAAACTGTTGCAAATTTTTCTGCAGCATTTGTGATACTATACATATGTATTATCTATGGTTTCCTGACTTTTCATGATTGGTAGGTTTTCGATATTAGCCAAAAACATAAAACAATATTTTTTCATAACCACAATTTTCATTATGGTTGATTGATATTTTCCACAACTCTATCCAATAACAACCCAGGGAATTCAATAGAGAACTTTTAATAAACTGAATTCAGCGGTTTTAATAACAAAAATTGGAATTGTTTTAATCAACTTTCTGAAATTGCCAAAATATATTTGTTCAAATTCACTCTGTAGTTTTGAGTTATATTAATTTGTTATATATCCAATGGAAACGTAATTTACCACAAGTTTACTAAAATATTTCAGGATCTATGTAACGCCACCTATAAATTTGATTCTTTAAAATATCGACAAGTTTACATCAAACATATTTGTTTTAAATGATTTTGAAGCGCAGCACCCCGGTATTAGCACTGCTACATTCTCGTTCGTTTTTTCACAATAGACACTCACGTTACTCGCTGAAAATGGCGTAACTTAGGTGGAATAAAATACACTCGAACCTTTAAGACGAATATTACAGCACGACCTTCCGCTTCAACCACCAACACCAGAGAGCTCTTCTCCCGCACGACATACCATCAATCTCGCCCACAAGCTCCCTCTACCTTCGTTCCCAGAACAACCCACATAATTTGTCCGCAACCAACATTACATCTTTGACAATATCATCAATATCAACTCCAATATCAACAGATTTTAATGATATATACCAAATGAAATGTCTTTCAGCGTAGGAATATTGAAATATATTGATATAAGTACCATCATGATAAAAATAGCTCTAAAAATTCGTTGATTTTTGATTGCAGATCGTCGCAATCGCCGGTGTAATGCGCTATTGGAACCTTCTACGAGCAGGCATCACCTGGAAGGGACCAGAAGTCATCGAGCTATGATCGAGGGGCGGCACCAGCAGTTGCGCACACTACGTCAGCCTCAAGTCGTCACTGGCGCGCTGTGTGCCGCACCACCAGCACCGCCATGGCCACCATCACCACAGCCGGCAACAGCACAGCCGCCGCTCGCACCATCACCACACCACCGTTGCTGGCCACCACCTACAGCGGGGCTGTCGATGGAACATCGAAATGGGCACGTTGGAAGAAACCGACGAGGAGGCGCTCGCTTATGACGCCCTCACCGATGTCGACGACGACGAGAACTTCAATGACGACGAGGAGGAGCTCGCCGACGACAGCAACTGCTCCCTGCTGGTGGCAGCACCTTCGTCGCCCATCTCGCTCAGCAGCAGCTGCAGCGATTGCTCCACGGATTTCGTCTGACAGAATGATACCAATCCACGATCGCATGGATAATATTTTGAAAATTACCGCCAAAACACTAACGCTGAGGAAAATTTACGCATTTAGGGGAAGTACATAAACACTTGTTATGAAGTGCACATATCTTAAATTATTTTTACTTTAAATTTTACTAAAACAGAACATTAATAATTAAACTAATAAAAACGTGTTGTTGTATAAAGTATAGTTGTTGTTAGCTTGCATAATTGTTATTGTTAGGCGTCTAAATACGTGCCAAACATATTTTTTGCTATAGACCAAGTGGCGTCACCTAGTGACGTGTAATTGGTTACACGTGTAATTACTGTACATAACAGAATAACGTAAAAGTAACCTAAAATTAAAATTTAAAAAAGAAACCTTTCAAAACTACTTTAATCCTTATTATAGTAACTTTATCATTGGAGTAATATATGTTAACATAAATAATGCATAATAAGCACTAAAATGGCTGCTACTAAATTGTGATTCATTAGCAAACGTTATAAGAAAATATTTTTATATTAATTTCAGATATAATCAAAATATAAAATTAATTTTTAGGATCCATATCATTTTTTAAAAGCATTATATGAATCTAAATAAGCACTTTTTATAAAGGTATCACGAAAAGTAAGGTTCCCGAACTCATTTTAAATGTTGTTTATTGATGGTAATGTATAGATCATTGTAAAGTTTATGTTTTGGTCTTTGGTCTCTCGATCCTGAGCAACTTTGAAGTTAGCTTGGGTGTCAGAAATGGAAGTATTGACAAGAAAGTTATGAGCCGTGAAGATTCAACGACAACTGACTGAAGAAGAATGAAGGGCATTGGTCCATTCGATCCGTTGGTCCGAAACTAATTCTTGGCTCTTAACTTTTGGAGTATGGTTGGCCACACTTTCATTATTAAATTATTAGTTTAAAACTGTTAAAGGATCATATATCCACTGAGTGTTGCAAGCCCGAAATATAATATTTTACGGTGTTTCTACCTGAGTTGTGAAATCTTTTGAACGGCACGGATGACGCGCGTTCGTAGAAGCAGCAGTAACAGATCCACTGCCTCCCTTGATACATCTATAGTCGCTTTTCCCTCAAATTATTCCGAGCCAACCCCATTATCTAGCACCACATTCCCAGACATATTTAAATAAGCAAATGAAACTATCATATTATTCATTGGTCAGACATTTTGTAGTGAGTGATAGCATAAACGATATTCAAACTAAGAACGAAAGTTGCATGGCAGAGCCTAGCCTTGTCTGACTACTGCATTTAAAAGGCGATGACGCAGCTGCAAGAAACCCTGAAAATCAAACTATTTCCTTTTCTATACATTGGTCAGGCGAAGATTCGAACAATTGAAGTGAAGGGTGCGACATGCACCTTCAGTTCCACGAAAGATAAGGGGTCGATAATCTACCGTGACACCATCGCGTGGCCTGAATAATCATTTAATTCTGTAAAACAAACAACAGATGCACGACATGACGCAATATCTGATTCCATTGTTCCCAACATGGAAAACATCGCCGGGTGTCTGGAATAATGCAACAATCTTCATCGGTTCCCGACATGTGTTTACCTTACTAACTGTCGCGGGAAGCGTCATGTTTATTAGGGGCTGCCTAACAAGCTTTGTAAACAACAGCCTCCTACTGTGTTTTTGGGCCTAGTCAGGTGTCTACTTGAATCTGTAGCGATGTTTTAAAATGTCCAAATGCACGCGCCATAAATCCTCAGTTATCTACCAAGCGCCCCCAATATTGACAGACATTTTCGAAATTGTCGAAACCCTAATAAATCGGCACTTGGCATCGGAAAACATAAAACATAGTAGCAAAATTCTTATTTTCCAAGAAAGGCCAACGGTTCCCAACAATGGGTAATTTCTCTCTTATCATAGTGCGATCAGTTTCATAAACTTGGTTTCATAAATCAGGAAAACGAGCACCTTCCGCAAAGAAGTTTCATAATGAAGGCGCTGAAATTAGAATTTAAAAAATAATTAAAAAACTTTCGAGAGAATGTGCCACACTCCGATGATGAGCGGAATCAAGGACCATAAAATTCTGATGGTCTCGAACTTTCATCAAAAGCCCAACACTATTTGAGGTCGAGCTGAACGAATACGCACTCCTGATCGTGGACCTCAGTCAATTGCCCATGATTCCACACGAGCTGCAACATTGTAATGGTGTTGTAAAGAACGGGGAAAGATAATATTTTCAGAGGACTGCAAGTCGACAGCTATCCGCTGCCTAAAGGTAGAGACACGTAGAAGAGCGAGCACACTTGAAGGAGTTTGATGAACAACTGATTTTATTCAAGTAAAAATCTTACGAACTAAATAACAATTATAAATGTCTCCGCTTCTACTGGTCAGGTGTGGGATATTTCGCGGGGGCCTCTACCAATCACAATACATTATCGCCGCCCCAGATGTTATTGTGAGACGCATCATGCCACGCGAAGCTGTGTATGGCAGGTGCCGCCGCCGGATTATTGCCCACAGGTGTGGTATGATGTTTCAAATCTTAGGAACTACAGGTGCGATATGCACCTTCAGTTCCGCGAAAGATAAGGAGTCGATAATCTGCCGTGGCACCATCGCGTGGCCTGAATAAACATCTAATTCTGTAAAACAAACAACAGATGCACGACATGACGCAATATCTGATTCCATTGTTCCCAACATGGAAAACATCGTCGGGTGTCTGGAATAATGCAACAATCTTCATCGGTTCCCGACAGGTGTTTACCTCACTAACTGTCGCGGGAAGCGTCATGTTTGTTAGGGGCTGCCTAACAACCTTGGTAAACAACAGCCTCCTACGGTGTTTTTGGGCCTAGTCAGGTGTGTAGCGATGTTCTAGGCAGTGCACACAGTTCCGCTGTACGGAATGTTTGGTTTTGAATAAAGTTCATATTTTGATTCTTACACCTGAAGCTGGTAGCTCACTGATCTGCGTTAGAATAAACTGCTCCAGCAGGCTGGGGCTTATGTTGCGGTCCACAACACTAACAATAAACAACGTTTTCGACGAATATGGGAACCTTACTATTCGTACGATCTTCATATCTGCATAAATGTAATACGGCTAATAATAAGTACAAATACTATCTAATTTCAAAGACATAAATAACTACAAAAGTATTTTAAACAATTATTTAAAAAATTACAATATTTTTCTGTTCTGTTTTTCGGTTGTATAGCATTTAACGCGCCTTCCGAACACGTTAGCTTTCCCCCCGCCCGATCGGGTCTCGCCGTACGTGAGTTAGCATATGAGGTTCTTTTACGGGAATGAGTTGCAGGCCCATTGCCCAACCTTCCTCCTTATTCGGGACTTGGGAAAGGGTGGAGTGCGAGATATTAATCATAGCGACACCGGGAATCGAACCCGGGACGTTTGCGTTACAACGCCTGCACGTAACCTTTACGCCACGCACTCTACACATATTAATAACAATATTCTAATAACAATAAATGACCTCAGTTAAAAATAAAACTATATCAGAGCGATGAAAAGTACTTATAAATCAACAGTTATCCATAAAAATGTATAACATATTCGATATCTGTGATGTTACCTAACACAAACTAGCATAAAATAGTGTAAAACCTGTGCATATTAACATGCTTTGTAAAATGTGTAAATACAAACATTCAACATTCAGTTCAGCTTCGTATCGATGTTATTTTCATATGAGTAATGTACAAATGTACAAACTAGCACAAAACACATAAGTATTATATATTTGCTTATTTTTTATTAGTTCTTACAGTGAAAACTGAATTTAAAAATATGTAGTTAAGAACATCTAACATATAATATGAAATATCTCTTATTATTTAAAGTAATTACCTAAATAAATTATAAGATGTGGATAAGATTTCTAAGAAATAAATGAATAAAAAAAGGATGATGAAAATAAAGCGTATAACTGCGATATTACTTTGCGCTGCCGACTGTCTTATCCCATTTACAGTGGTTTGGACGAGTGGGATTGCGGCTGAAAAATAGACACAATTTCCCATTTTCCTATTTTCTATTTCCGAGCCACATGCGGCTGCGTAGGCAGGCACAAGACTGTGGCATTCATTTCCATATTCTATTATATTTCCCAGAGAGATTTATATAGCCGCGTCTTTTATGCGATGTGATTTTCTATAATATATGTGGAATAAATCCTTTCTGACTAGGCCTGTCGTTGTACCATGAATGAATGGCAACGAGAGGAGCATTCATATTTAAATTAGGAACAATGTTATTGTTGTAAGTTGTAAGATGACATATTGCTTAATACAAAATGGTTGAATTTGTGTTGAAGAAGATGTGTAAGTGAATTTTCAAGGATGTGCTTTGGTAAAACAGGGGAAAATGGGAAAGAATTCAATTCTCGGCCAAAAATAAAGAGCAATTTGTTTCCAAACTTTCTATAACTGCACCTACTTTTTTAAATACTTTTTAGGCAACCTCCAATGTTTTAGTATATAACGATACAAGTGTTGAAAACGGCGATTTTGGGCACGCTGCTGTAAAGAGTCCCGAGCGTAGCGAGTACCACGCAGGGGGTTCCTGGTCGAGACAATAACACCTCTACTCGCTCCGGCAACCACATTAATATCTGAGGTTGTCGTTATAGAAGTCTTCTTCACCTTGGGCGAGGCTAGCAACCTACCCAAAGGGAATTAATATGCTCATAGTTACCCAGAAGTAATTCTGGAAGAATGACAAGCCACAGGCTTATGCCCGGTCAGCGACAAGACGGGTGAACGAAGAAGAAGAATATTTTAAAATCTATCGACCCATGTGGGTCTTTCCAACTTGATATGGTCTATTTTTTTTTGTCTGTTTTCATTTTTTATTGTTATTGTTTACATTCCTATTCATGTAAGTATTTAAAAAGTTTTTTTGTTGGTTGCGTGAATTGTTGATTCTAGTTCTCGCAATGTGTGCAGAGTTGTTCGACGTTGAATGATTTTGAAGTTGGATGTTATAGTTGAGCCCACCTGGGCAGCACAGTCGGTAGAGTTTGGGCCTACCACGCAGTCGGGCGAGGTTCGAGTCCTCGAGGTGGTCAAACATTATTCACAATTATAACTCTCAAAAATTCTCATTAATCCACAGCTATACAAATCACACAATAAAAACCAATCTTCAAGTCAACAATCGCAAATTTGCGCAAACCGCAACATTCAACACACATGAAAGAGGATAAAAACCACTGACATATCAACTAAACACTAACACACAACAAGAATCCATATATAAATAATTCAGCACAAGGATCAACAACAACATCACGTAACAATCACAATAATTACATGTTATATAAAACACAAAAACAATAAATCAAGGCTGAAGGACCAGTATGGTCGATGACCGGTCTCTGGACCAAATACAATATTATTATTATTTGTTATAGTTGAATGTTGGAAGTAGTGTTGGAAGTAGTGGGGTCGTTATTTAATGGGTGAAGTGGAAAATAATCACACTGTGTTGTGATTGGAAACAGATGTGTAGGTTTGAAAGATTTGCAGAGTTGAAATTAGAGAATAGACAGTGGAAAAAAACTAAAACTAAAAAGAAATACAATATCTAATATATGTTAATGTGTGGTCTGGACCACCACAAATCCAAAAATTCACATCATATGATGCAACACTCCACGATGTTCCGACATTCTACTAAAACATATATCTCTACATCAACACGGAGGAAAGCAACATACTACACACATCACCAAAAACATCAATAAAAGCAAACAACATCACCATCACCATTACCACAACATCACAACAACAAAAAACGAGTTGTAAATCTCACACTATATATATTCACTTATAACTCAATAATGTATCACACAATAAATCGTATATAAAAATGGCTGAAGGACCAGTTAGGTCGATAGCCAGGTCTATGGACCAAATACAATATTATTATTATTTTACATAGTTTATTTACATAATTTGTCAACTGCAAATGCAGCACAGTATTTCTTGCTTTTATATTTGTTTGCCAGTTTATTTCTCAATTACGTGACGACCATTATCAAACCGAAAAGTACTAAAACTGATAACAACTGAATTTATGACAATGATTATGACATCCGAAGAAGATAAGAACCGAAGGTAAACAGGCAAGTGCTTATGAAAAGAGAAGCAGAAGAAGATTATGACCGGTATTATTTTTATATTTCCACATCGATTTAAATAAGATAGTTTCTCTTACTATGAGTGTTCTCATTGTAGAAAAGTACTAAAAGAGCAATCGAAGATTCATCCTCGCGATAATCCGTTATAAACTGCTCTAATAGCACCCGAAATCCGCGTCAGCTATTTGTAAACGCCGCTAAAGATAACGATTTTCGTCGATTTCTACATTTCCAGCATCCTTTCAACGCCTTTCGCAAAACATCAAAGTTTCTATCATATGTGCACTCATAGTGGGTGTGTGTATATGCGTATGTGTGTGTGTGTGTGTGTGTGGGCGGCGATAACGAGGGTTGGCGCTTTGCACTTATCCTGGCAAAACGCACGAAGGAGCGCCCTCGTGCACAAAAAGGATTCGCCTCTAATGGCTTCCGAGATGTGCGCGCCAGTACGCGCAAATCCGGGTGATATGGGTCGATTTAATCGCGCAGAAATCACACTTCAATCGTCGGTTTTAATTGACATGTTAAACTTGTCAGACGCATAATTTTTCAACTGATTCTGAACAAATATATAATAATTCCTCTTTTTCTTTTTTTTTAATTTATTTTATTAATTAAAACTGGTCACTTTGACCGACAATTAATTTACATCTGAATATAACATAGAGAGAAACAAGTTCGTGAGGCTTCTTTCTTTGAAGTCGTCTGGTGCTGGTCAGACTTACGAGTATACGTGCTTCTTCGTTGGGATGTTGTTGTAGCCTACACTTGTGTTTCCTTGCATTTTTTGCAGTTTCTTCTTGAACTGTTGTAATATCTGTCAGTCGATGATGAAATATCGATATATCTCGAAATCGACTCCCGACTCCCTCTGCTCGGCGTTTTCCTCCTTCACTCCCTAGGTACCTTCAATTTGACGCCTCTCCGTAGTTAATGGTGTGTAGGAGTCCAGACCGCGCTGTTTCCCTCCGCTTTGTAATCACCTTCAAAATTGCCAGCCCCATTCCATCCTCACTCAGCCACTCTTTCACTCCCCTATACAAATAAACAATAATTAACATTGTAAGATTTAAATTCTTAGGAATACACGTTAATAATATAAACATCCGTTTTCTTATGATAATGATTTTGTTATTCTTCCCAGCGTAATGACGCTTCTTGTTTACATCTACGTAAACATGCTGGGGAGCGGACGACCATGTAGAAGCAAGGCATTCTAAATACACAGGACTTAGAAATGAAATACGTAAAACACAACAAAAACAATTTAAAAAACGTATTAACTTATTGCTACAATCAGAGTTCCGCCTAACGAAAAACAGCGCATCGACGCTCAATGCATCTGCATAAACAATAACTAAGCATACACCAGCAGTTCCACACCATACATCGCTGTCGTGTATGCCCTGATAGCGCCGTCCTGAAGTCCTGCCATGGGGAGGGGAAGCCTAAACCTACATACATGATGATGAGTGATAGAGTGTTGATGATATATACACTGTTTATTACAAAACATATACGAAACGTTTACAAACACACAACAAAGAATACAGTACAATCGCGAGATAGTGGAGGAGATCTTGACGGTACGAAAGCAACGGACTAAGTCCCGAGGCTAGGGAAAGAAAATACATTGCAGCCTCGGGTGTAGAAATAGGTCGGTCCAGGTAGAAAATATTGGCGGATCAAAGAAGAACATGCAATGGTTAGTTTGGGTTGGCTTAGGACGAACCATTGGTTAGTGAGAATTTTGGAGAAACAGATGTGGGAATAGAGGTATAGAAAAGCAGTTGAAGAAATCTAAATACTAACTCTAAAGCATGCCAAAATGTGGCGGGAAACGCCACAATTCTATTTAAGTCTATTTTTCTACTTTTAATTCCTTGCTTGATCCCACTATTGTGTTAAATAAAACAATCAAGATTCACGAATGTACTAGGAAATCGTTGTGATTAAAAGTTTTCTTACGTCTTCAATCCTGACCAGGAAACATAACTATATATTTCGCACTGGTGTATTGTATTGATTGCGATTCGTGGCTGAATATTGAAAAGTTGAATAAAAGTATATAGAGACAACTTAATGTTAGTCTTTTTCATCTTTTTTTTTTTCATCTCATGACATAGTCAAATTTCAGGTCATTCACCTCGAGGTGTCGCCCCTCCAAGTACCATCTGTGTTTGGGCGTGCGAGACCAAAACTCGCATTTTTACTGCGCTCGACATGAGCCAAGGCGTCGAAGATCGAGGCAATATTTGGCCTTCCGGTCATGCCTGTAGAAGTGCATTATTTTCGTAGAATTAGTCTAGGTTTAACATATTTTGGTATTTCTTGACTCAGCATGTTGTAAACTCTCGGTCGTTGGGGACAATAAAACATGTGCGACCAAAACCCAGCGATTTGAGAGTGGTAGGCCGCCACGGGGAGAGTGCGTGGTACCGTTGCGTATCACGCTGAAGGGAAAGAGAGAGAAAGAGATAGAGGGAGAAGAGAAAGTGTCATTACGGCACCGACCGTTTGTAGCTTAAGTTAGTTTTAAGATTTTAAAATAAAGCAGTCTCAAACTAGAATCCGAAGCGAACACATCTACTCTACAACCCAGTCCTCAACTTCCTTCGGCTAGTATCGCTCTTGGGGATCACCAGCAGTCACGAGTTTCTCTTGCGTCACCTTCCACAAGAAGTGCAAGATTCTTGTGATTGCTAAATTGTACAATCTGGATCTGTATAAAAACGCCACAATCATCCAGTTCCTTCTCACAGCAATCCAGATAAATCCAGTCCGTCTACTAATTGTTTTATGTGTTAACATACAAAGTTTCATTAATTCCTATGGAACTCGCCACGTGCAGTGAGTATGAGTCAGGAATGGCAAACTGTAGTATAAAATATCACCTGGAGAGGCGCTTATTTCAAATAGACTAGACGAAATCTTTCCTGTCGATCCTGAATGCAAAATGGTCGAACAGCCCTGATCTAGGGTCTAATGTAGTAGTCAACAACATATGATCCGCGAGTGACCCGGGCAGTGACCCCATCGGCCATTTATTGTTCAGATTGTCTAGATTGACCTCATCAAAAAAAAAGCTGATCTCATGTCTAATCGACCACGCACACTTCTTCGTGTTGAATTCCAATGCCCTTGCAGGCAAACAACCCGCAAAAAGCATATACATGGCCCTCAAAAGCAGTTACCTTTCGTGACCAGTGTTTGAATTCCCCTGAAACCTGAACTACTCAAAGTTTCCAAACAACGTATCACTGTCAAACTTGTTAAACAAAGGGAAACTATGCAACTTCTTAAGCATAACTTCCCCTTTGAACATAGTATACAATTACAGGCTTGCAGACAATTATTCACGTACTGAAAACACTAAACACGAAATTTAAACAGTCATCGTCAGCCATCATTAATTACATGCTAATTTGCACGCCATTTGCGAACACTCATTACAAACGCCCAACAACACATACCCAGCAATTCAACATCAATTCACGTACTTGCAAGCCATACGACGTCGCCGTTGCCGACGGTTAAAAAATGATTCCACAGCACATCAGCAGGAAAGCAAAACGCCGAAAATTTTCGTCAGTGAAATGCGCCGATGTGGCGAAACTTTTCAACAGCCCTCGACCGCAGCACGTCGATTTAAATGTTTTTGCATTTTTCACCGCCAGCGTTACAAATGATGTTTAAGGATTTGCATCTTTTTCCCCCGCTCGCATTCTGCGAATTTATGATGAATAATGACGCTGTGTAAATGTTTTCCTTCGAGTGCGTGCAGTCTGCTTTCATTCTGACTGACGGCCAAACTTTTCCAATAGATCTTTTTTTGGTAGCTTTGCAGCGTTCCTTGTGCGCCGTGGCCAGTGAACGCTTTCGTTCCATCTTTTTATTCGCTGGATGTGTGAGTTGAGTGTGAGTGTTGCTTTTCAATTAAAGAATAAAATGGAACGAAAACAGCCGGCCAGATAAGTTTATTGTTGGCGGGGCTTTTAGAGAATGACTCGCTTGCATTCTTGTGGATTTCGGATTTTGATATCTGGATTTACTCAATGGATTTACGCGGATTTTCATGTTTTCTTGATTATTTTCATGATCAGTGGTTGGGTATTTTTACGTATTTTTAATAATCTATTGTCACGCTGCGGGTGTGTGTGTGTGTGTGTGTGGGTATCCCGCGTTGAGGATTTACTATTAACCAGGATACCTTCTCCTGACCCTAGATAAAATGGGGGATTCGCTTGGCAGCTAGCGTGACGGACAAGTTAAGATCGATTGGCATAACAATGATAAAATAACGACGAGCGGAATATGTTTCATAACGATTATATTCAAGATTATATTCAAGATAACAAGAAATAGGCAAAGATATAGAGATGTGAACATAACAAAAGGCTCACCAATAAATGACAGGCATCTTTACAAGGGATGACGAATGCTAGATACTACAGACACTCGGGCAGTTGGACACTTACTGTGAAATACTAAACTCGACGGCTTAACTGTTCCACGCTGATTTCCAATGTTGGACGTAGGATTCCGCACCAACTGCCCCGCGACTATGCGCCGCTTACATTATATGGGTCATCGGGGCCTTCATCGGGACCTAATCTCCTACTTAGCGCGTTTACCATTTGAACTAAGTCTCCCGCTACTGTGTGACGTCCATTTGTAGACAACTCGCGCGCAACCTGAAATTCTAGAATGTTCTGGAACGTTCTAGCAAGGCGCTCAGGAATTTGTGACTTCAGCATTTTACTCATTGCCTTTAGCATTGACACGTGGAGTGCTTCGCTAGCAGCCTTGAATCGGACCTCTACGTAGGACCAGATAGTTGAATCAATTAACATTTAAATATTTTCTTAATCTCAAAAGATGCTTATTACGGCGTTTATATGTTTGGGGTGACCCGCCACATTTTGGCATGCTTTAGATTTAGCATTTACATTTCATCAACTACTTTTCTATACCTCTATTCCCACACCTGTTTCTTCAAAAGTCTCACTAACCAAATGTTCGTCCTAAGCCAACTCAAACTAATCATTGCATGTTCTTCTTTGACCCGCCAATATTTTCTACCTGGACCCACCACATAATATATTATGTGGGAGACGTGGATTGGCAAGAAGCCTACTACCCCTGGCCTGGAATCGCCTTGAGGCATTACTTCTCGGCTGGGGCTGGCTAAATGGGCTAATTGCCCCTTCCTCTTCCTTGGGTTATCCTGCCCCTCACTATACCCCTAAGATAGTTGGATATTATCTCCCAACCCTCCTCAGAGGCTAGCATCGCTTCAACTAGGGACTTAGTTTGCTGCTTTCGTACCGTCAACATCTCTTCCACTACCTCGCAATTGTACTGTATTCTTTGTTGGGCGTTTGTAAACGCTTCGTATATGTTTTGTAATAAACAGTGTATACATCATCAACACTCAATCACTCATCATCAACCAGCACCCTCACCTCCACAGATTCTAGATACAAAGTGGTATTTATTAGTTTTATTTCATGGTCTTACGACTCTGAGTGTAATTATTGAAACTTATATGTATATCCTTTTATATCTTAGTAAACAACATGGTTGAGGCTTTTTCGTGAGAAGTGCCCCTTGTGTACATTCCTGTACGACGGAAAAATATTGATTTAATAACTTGACAGTCGCATACGCGACACTATCATATTGGTATAGTTATGTTTATTTGTTACTTTAGTCTTTATCAAATGTAGCAGTCCTAATATTGTCGTATTTTATTATCCATCGGCGAGTATTTCCGACATTCATTTCAATGATTTATGTTTTTATTATTTTCATTTACAAAAAATTGTGTATTTTTACAATTTCGTCATAATATTACATTCTTGTTATTGTTCTGGCTGATCTGTGATTCACTGGTGAATAATGCGAATTATAAACTCTGGGCATGAGCTTCAAAGCACTATTAATAACAACAATTATTACATGAACGTGTTCAGCGCCATTAACATTTGAATTTGACGCTATAATAACGAGCAAGAGTGGCAACAGTGCGATAGTACTGAGCGTATTGTTCGGTTTATTTTTGTTACCATTTATTTGTGAAAGGCTGTAAAAGCTATTAGGAAGACCGGAATTCCAATAAAGGTTATGAATATATATACTGAGCGACTCTAGAAGGGTCGCGCGCACCTTTGTCTCAATCTTTTTCTCTCTTCGTGGCCGGGGCATTAGGTAAGTAAGTCTGTGAGTTGTAATATACGTTTGTTAAATTTACCACCATCTTCGTTGTGAGCCTGTTGGAAAATCAATGCACCGTGGATAATAATGTAGAGCTCGTAGATATAATCACGTGTGCATATAAAAAGCGAAATAAAAATCGCGTACATGCGCGGACAATATAATAATCGTAATGTTAGCGCACTTGTTGAGTGAAGTTCTTCGAAAAAATCTTTATTTACCGTCTTTGCAATATTTACTACGATGATATTTATATTCTTTTAAAGCTTTTAATTTCCATGGGAAGCTGCGCCAAACATAAATGGATGCGTTTATATTTTGCATGAACATACATCCAAATAATCCTCCCTACAATCATTACAAAGGAAATTATTCGTTATTCTCTAGATCAATGGAAGGCACCAAGTCATGCAATATTAATTCATCCCCAACCCAGTTAATTTAAATATTCCCTAAACCTTTGACTTGATAAAATCAATCATTTAGTAAAGCATTTTAAAGTTGAATATTAACCAATTGTTATTTTTCTATTTCTACGAGAAATGCAGTAAAACTCGCAGTTTTACTGCATTTCTCGTAGAAATCCATGAATTTTAAGGTAAAATCAATAGTAAACTATATTAAAGAGATTAAATAAAGATAGTATTAAAGTGATATTTCGTAAAATTATCTTAAAACAACCTCACTTTTATCAAAAGGCCACCAGCTCTAAAAAATGTTCGGAACACCATAAATAATTTAAGCGATCTACCCTGTGGCGAATAAAACGTTTAAAACTTTCTGCAACTGTTTATATAATCATGGAAAAATTTCAAAAATAACTTCCTTCCACTCGAAAACGGCGCGTGACTGTGCGTGCTTCATTATTCCTTTTTTACACACTACCAAACATTACAAACTTTTACGTTTTCCCCTTTTGGTCGTAAAATCGCCCTCAACTTTTCGCTTTTCTAAACCTGTTTGTACAATTTGGAAACCTCGTTTATTTTCTGCGTTTTGCCAAAACGTTCGAATGTAAACACGCAAATTACGCCATCTCCAAGCCTAAAATCAAAAAAATACCGGTGTTATATGTAACAAATATTTGGTTAGGATTTTGTGCAAATGTTTGTATTGTATTGTTAATCTTTTACATTTTTTTCGCTATATTTTCCCCCACATGAACGTTAAATAATGAATGAGAGAATTATAAAACCTTTTAAATAATTTTCAACATTAGCCGAACATAATGGTTCGTTTAACAAAACAAATATTCCCCGGAAAGACCTTCAATTATTTGAGTTCTCTCTTGGGTTCCTTGGGTTATGTAATCCAATTGTTGAAATATGTGCTCGATATATATATATATATATATATACATTTTCGCCGAGTAATAAACGAGCGGCTTCGAAAACAAAATTGTGTTAATAAATATTGCAAAACGTGTGTTTTTCTTGGGCGCCCGCTTCGTTTACGCACACACCCTTGAGTATCGGGAAACCACATAGAGCACATTTATAACAATTGTACGGGAAGCAGCACAACTCCAGCAGGAAACACAAATTTGAATCTAAATTCAATTCGCAAGGACAGCAGTGAAATATGACGTGTTTGCACTCGCTTCTGCTTAGCACGACACTTTTTCTCTTTTTCTGCAATTTTATGGCTGATGTTGAATTTATAGCAACCTGAGATGTTTTTATTTCGCGCCATCGCATGCTGTCGATTTTCCTGCATCTGCGAATCACGAATATCGATCATTATCTCCGGATTAGATTACGTGCGCTCGTCTTCGGCCACCACATTACTGACGCGCTTTCGTCTTTCCGACGTCGTGTGCTTTTTATTTCGCTCTTTTGCTCGCGTATAGTTTTCCTAAAGTTGTGCACTTTCACGTAAGGGCGACCGGGGGCGGTTTTCCGGCGACGACGACGGCGACGTTTTCCACTCACACATTCGCAGTCTTTTTGTCGTTCGTGTTGGCGTCGAGGTAAGCAGGCGCTCATTTTCGGTTCGGGCACGATTCTCGCGTGACCACGTGCTGACACGTGCACTTTACGCCCTGCGACCTCTACTTAGATTCAATGCAACGCAATGTCCGGTTATTTAGTAAATTAATTTCATATTTTCTATTCAGGTTTCCAGTTTTTGACACTTGTTTTTCATATGTTTCCGTGTTAAGGTGCCGTGAGGTAAGATAGGATTAACGAAATTCGACTTTTATATTGTTTTTATATTCCAACGTATTCTCCTTCTAGACTAATACACTTCATCCATTGTTGCTCTAGTTTGTGAATCCCTACCGTATAATACAGTTTATCCGAAATCGGCATTCGTTGCCGTTTGAGTCAAAATATTGTCAGGTGGATGTGTTTTCTAAGCACAGATTTGATGTAGCCATTATGGTCATGTTTTTAATGCAAAATACTGTATCTGTAGCTTAAGTAATAATAATATATTTTACGAACATGGAATGGTACTAATTTCTCACATGTATGACAAATTGCAGCACGAGCCGAAGAAAAAAGCAAGTCATACGAGTGATAAATGAGCATTCGATGCGATTTGTGCACTATACTTTTCCCACGACTATCATGTGTGAAAATAATAATGGGTAGAAATAGTTTTCTGTTATCGGTATGACTGCTGACATAAATTTCAGGTTATCAAAGCGGAAGGGCAACAGCGCGCGCACCGGTGCCCACTGGGCATGCAGTGTGACAGTAGTGGCACTATGAACCAATTTCAGCACTGATTTGTGTAAAAGAACGTATTCCACTAGTAAAAAAGGAACAACCATAGGATATGTACGACATCCCTTAACCACAATCGATACTGAAATGTGTACATTATGCAACAGGAGTAGAAAAATAATTTATCAAAATATATGCATTTTCAGTTGTGATAAGGTTAAAATAAGATTTCTATTCTAATTCACCAAATTCTGCGAGACACTAATTAACTTATTGCCATCTCCAAAGATATATTTGCATATGTATTATAATTTTTCTAGTCCTGTTGCATAATATGCACAATTCATTATCAATGTGGATTAATGGCATAACCTACGTCTATTCATAGCCGTACTTGTATCACTTGTAGCTCCCAACTCGCATGGAATATTCAGTTTTTATTCGTTACACAACATATAAAAGATTTATTCAATAAGCAGACGATGGAACAAACATTTTCTAAATCATTAAGGAAAATGCCGTAAGATATTTGTATGTAAATGACTATTAGTGCGCTTGCTATCAGCACTAACAATAAAGTGGCCAAAATCGCCGTTTCAACACTTGCATCGTTTTATACAATTTGTTGATCTTTCTATTTTTATTTCATGGAAATGTTTTCATTTATTTTGTTTCGTTTTTAAATTAAAATATATTTTAAGTACTATATTGATATGAAAGTGGATAAACTCAATAATTCACTGATATTTGAAAGAAAATTAGAACAATAAATATAACTGCAATCATTTTGTCCCTGATAGTCCAAAACACATGCTGGTGGAATGCCCTGGCTGGAATGAGAATAGAGAAGTCCTGCGACCAACTGCTGAATGCGAAATATGCCCTGAAAAAGCCCTGGTGGAGTTTAGCAGAGGGGTACTATCGCGAAAGCATAGCGTGGAGACTGCTCTGGGAAGATAGAGCGGAGTGGCCTGACGTAATGCGAATTTCGCGGTTCCGGTTTACTTCTAATATGGCGTACTCATCTACATATATGTGTTTATTTATTATTTATTTATTTATTGTAAACTATGCAGGCTCATGGGTTGAACACATCGGATGGATACAGGTGAAGGCCAGAAAAGCTTGGGCAATGATTAAGGGAAAATAGGGGAAGTTGTGGGGTGAAAACTGGGTGATGGCTATGCGTGTGTTCTACCTTTAATAATGCATGGAGTGGAAGCCTGGGGATATAAAACTCTAGAAGTCCTGGAGAGAGAGAGCACATGAGAGTCATAAAGGATATAATGGGGCTAGAAAGGACCACCCCAGCGTACATTGTGGTGCAGGAATCGGGCAGAAAAAACTTGGCATGAGAAGCAATGTGATTCGATATGAGAAGAAGGTACGTGATATGGATATCGGGAGGGAAGTAGGGTATATATGGAAATGGTGTAGCGCGGCGGATACGAACAGATCGAAAGAGCGACGGCGCAATGCTCTTGCAACAGTTGGGTGGTCGGAGAGATGGTTAGAGAGAATGCTAAATGAAGGTATGCCAGTGGAAGAAATGTATAAGAGCATAAAATGGAAGGTAGAGGAGTAGGAGAGGCAGGGAAAGATTAGGGACAGCACATATAATCCTGGCTATAAGGGGTGGCAGGTAATGGGGAAGGTTCCGCAATATGTTATGAGAAGAGTTTTGAGGAATGAACAAAAACGGTTAATAGCAAGGGCAAGATGCGGATCCGAGGAAAGAGGAAGGAAAATATGGATGACAGAGGAATATAGAAGGTGTGCGATGTGCAATAGGCGGGACCATTTGGTGAGCGAATGCGAATGAATGGAGGTGTTGGGAGAAACAAAAGGAAAGGACCCAAGGGCACTTGCAGAATGCTTGTGTGAGACAGGAAAAGGGATAGATTGGATGCGGAGGGTGTTAGAGGAGAAGGAAAGAAGGAGGCGTACTGTGTAGAGCATGCATGTGCATATTGCAATTGTTGTTCTTTCTTTGTTTTATTGCTGTTATCTGTATTATTATGCCAATATAAGTATTAAGAAAAATAAGGAATTGTAATTAAAGTACGACTATAGAAAGCCTTAAGAAGACAAGAATTCTTACAAATGGCAACATGTTTATCACACTGCTTTTGTGTTTCCCGGCCATTGTTCTCAGCATTCCTTTCCTACGTCTTTCCTATACAATTACATTCCCGCTGTTTTCATTCCTTATACCATCACACATCCCTCAAACTCCTTTGCAGGACCAAGAGTCGCATATAATTTCTACGGTTTTTCATTTCCGCGTGCCAGCCACATTATTTCCTCTCAATGTATGTCCAACACACGACATCCCACCGCAATCAGGGAATTGATTGTCCCTTAATAGCACCATCCCTGCCATCCTAATGGCACCCCTTCCAGCCACACATTCAAACCTATATAAATTGCGGCGCAATGCAAACAGTGACCATCGATAATCACCATCAGCAGGCCGCAGGAGCAAATGGCGCACACGACCACCGGCACCGCGGTGACAATCGGCGTCCGCCTCCTGCTGCTCGTCCACGTCTCAATGTGTCTCATGGTGGAGATTAAGGGCCTTACCACCGACTATAACAATCTACGGAATGCGGGCAGTATTATCAAGACTAATCACATTCAGGTAAAGCATATCTCCTCCCAAGGTTCCCAAGTTTCTCCAAAACAAAACCAAACGACCCAGTTTCGTTTCTTACGGAACAAAATCGAACGTTCTAGCCAATGGATACTCAAGAAAGTGAAAACCAAGCCGGCACAAAGGAGGCCCTCCCACTCGGCGATATCAGCGCACTCAATCGGGTAGGAATGGAAGCTACCTACGGGGACTTCAGTCTGAATGACATACGTCAAGTTGCGGCGCCATCTGGCGACACCCACAAGACTCATCAACATCAAACCGCTGATAAAATGAACCGATTCGAAGCGCCGACCGGAGGTAATGATGTGCCTTGTACGATGGACATCGAATACAAGCTTACGAAACGCGTCCTAGGGCGCTGTGCAAACCTTGGCAGAACGGCGCATGGTTGCATTGCAGGCAGTTATTTGCAGATGTTCCACCCGTCATGCTTCTAGCTCCTGATATTCGCATGTCTAAACTTCAAATCTATAATACTTTGGCACACTGTACTCCCGTCTAAATATTATCTAATATTAGGCAAACTGAGGCACTACTTGTAACTATTCAAATAAAGACTTGATATTTAGTTTTGCATAACTACTGTACTGTTTCAAAATATATTATGATATATCAATAAATAGTACTTTTGAGCAAATAATGTCTTAATGCTTTGTCACTTTAGGTTGTATGGTTACCAACATGTAAAATGTTGCTGATTTGATAAAATCCTCGGGATAAAATTGGAATAAAAAAGAAATTTACAGGTTCTGCGTTGGTCTGTACGTTGAGGATGTCGTTTATGCGACTCGCCGTGGTGCAAATCAGTGGATATTTGAAGGGTAACAGGAAAAACCGGAGGCAAAAAGCATAGCCAATTCATTCGAAAAAAGGAACAGCTGAACCGTAGCAACGGAAGGGAAATGAGCAATTGTGGGGAAGAAGAAAAAGGAAAGCAGATTTCGATAAGTCTGGTTAATTGAGTGTAAACTGGAAAATTTGATTTATTGTAAACATTTTCCCTTTTTACGTGTATTGTTAGGCTGGACAAGAATTTTGTTAATCATATATTTTCACTGATACCTGAGAATTTCATTGATTCATTTAATCAGTTTGTTGGGAGTCATCTACTCAATGTGGGCCACACGCCCAACAGTTGAACAGTTGGGCAATTTGATTATTTACAGAGGCAATCCAATACTGAGTTCGACATTGTGGGCATCATAAATGGACATCTTGGGAAAAATATCAGAAAGTATCGATACCTTTTCGAAAGTCTGGATAAATAAAATAAATATTGTCGTGCCTCCCCCCCCCCATCCAAACTGTTAACAGTCCTTTGGAGGACTCCCCATTTGGGTAGACCGTCTGACAAAAGTATCTAATCGTTCTTGTTCTTAAATCTGTATTATGCCTGTTCCACATCGGCTCGCCACGTTGTCGTTTCTTCGTCTTTTTGGATTTCCAGGTGATCTTCTTCCTCTTGGGGATTCAACTCTGGCTCATTTTAACAATTCATATGGTGTTCGTTCTCTTAATATGACCGTTCCATTCCTCTCTTGTAGTCTACAATGTCTGTTACTTGTTAGGCCTTTCTTATTTCAGTATTTGGAATCCAATCCTTGAGTATTCTACCATTTCATAAGCTTTAATTTCATGTTCTTGTTCCCCACACACCCATATAGGCTTTTATAATTTATAACTAATAACAAAAATACCAACAAAAATAAACCACATGCTATATAAAAATAAATAAATGTAAATACAAACACGTAAATTCTCAATTTGCTAAGCCATGTGTTCTACCATCAGTATTTTCATCTCCGTTGTGTTAAGAAAGCCTGATGTTACTATTGCATCCGGTCGTGTTTCCGAGATGTATGTCGCGAACCAATGTCGCCTTAGGCCTTAGTTGATGGCGCGGTGAATGCACCGGGTTCCGATCAGAGATGTATTTGCGACGGAAAAGAAAGGAGACGTGTACTGAGTGGCGACCCTTGGCGATA
>JAODAC010002186.1:0-100545 GCA_027575185.1 Mimaenictus wilsoni
AATATATGGATTCATTTTCATATAGAGGCCAATCGTATATGAAAATTAATATCTCGTAATAGTACACATTAATAAATATTAATAATGCGCTTAATGCTCTCTCTAAAGCCTATTCGTACATAGTAGTCACAAGTTTGCATGGGAAAATGATTTAATGAAAATGACCAAAGTAATACATCTTTGCATATTTTATTAATATTGACTAGTTAATTGTAATCGCAATCGCTTTTCGATAATTACGTTTTCAGGAAATACTATACGACTTGTAATACTTGTAATGCCTGTAATACCTGAACAAATACACAACGACCACTTTAGAAGTCGTATAAAGTGTTTGTTGTTTATACGACTATAGGCAACCTAATACACTCTGACGTAGTCAGGAGGATGAGTTGCGTTGTATCCGTAGTAGCACTTGTTTTTACTGTCAAAGTGACCGCATTTTGATGCGTGTATGCGGTGTAATATCGTAATGACGAATTGCGTATGCATTTTACATGGCGTCCGCTTTATGCCGCCACCGTGCCAACAGTGGGGTGGCAAGCGTGGTAAGGATGTAAGGCGAAAATTTGCGGCCGGGTTTTGCTCATTAATCATGTATTCGAAGTAACGCGTCGCCCTACGCACTTTTCATCACACCTGCGGACAGCAAAAGTGCGTCCGAATTTTTTACACCAAAGAAAAAATTACTTACGGTGGACATGGGAACAAAAAGTCGGAAAAACGGAAAATCACATACCTGTAACAAAAAGAAAATATTAAAAATGCACAATTTCAAAGAATATAGAAAATACATCCGGAGGCAACCAAAGATACATATTTGTGCTGTTTTATTTATTTGTTTTTGGAAGTCTGCGTAGAAAAATCAAAAACAATAAATTTTAACAATCATAGTAAATATATCAAATGTTAAATATACTCATAATTCTAATATATTTGTCATTGCAAAATTTCATTCTTGAAATACCAGACAGATGTCGCTAGTATCAAATCTCAAAACATCAAAAGTAATACAAGTAATACTAGTGTGAATAATACCTGCAACGAATTCCCGAATTTGTACCGAAACTCGGAGTAGGTTGGAAGCCATCCATATTCACAAGTTTTAAAGATGCTGGTAGATATGCTAGATAAATACAATAATATACGTGTACATGAAAAGATTCTAAATACACGTATATACGAAAATATGCTAGATATACGTATATAGAAATTCGGATTGATGTTGAAAGAGAATTTAGTGTTTCAAACCAATATAATACTCCGACAATACTAATAAACTCTGAGATTTTCCTCTCTTATCACAGGCAATCCAATCTACGCTGACGTCATACAATGTAATAACCTACTAGCTAACAGCTAGCGTGTGGTTGAAAACGTCAGTATCGACAACCGCCGCCGTTGTCGCATTATTGAAATGCAACATATGGCAAATGTCGCCCATAAAATTTAATTTCCATAGCGAAGCCATAGTGGTACATGACGTCGCAGGCAACAGCACCCTGCTGCACGAAAGACTTTTAGCCTTTGCGCAACTAGAGTTAACTAGCTTGCCTTTCGCGCCGCCGGCACCGCCTCTTGGAAATTGTGAACATGAGCTGAAGAAACAGTAATGGCAGGACACAGCGAATCACACGCGCATAAACACACGATGCCTCGTAAAAAGGGCATAAATAAGTTCCAAAATTAACTCTTGAACTTACCCAAAGAATGAACTCCAAACTGCCGGGGAATTAAAGCAAGAGTTTGAACAAATTAAGAAATTTATTAAACTTCATCTACGATAACGAAACATGCGTAAATTGAAAACAAGTGCAGTATTGAGAAGCCTGCGAATAATTAAGGCAAGATGAGTTCATTTCACGTGGCGTCAGGGTTCAACCTGAATGCGCTGCTCTACGAGTTTCGATAGAGTATGTTCATGTACAGTCTTGTATAGTGTGCTAGTTGATTCAGGTTCTGGCATTTATCGGCTGCACTCATAAGGCATGAATCCTTCATCCGTCATCCATTTACACGCGCCGCGTGCGGGCTCCGAGAAACCGCAGAAAACTCGTTTACTCATTTATCAGTGTGCGTGGATGGGAAGCCTATGTAAAACACCGCCAGATATTGATGGCCCCTAGCGATGACATGGCTGGATAGGTGGAGGGAAGGAAGTCAATCAGTGGATACAAAACATTTTCTATTAAATTTATTCCTAATTTTATATAGATCTATCATTACTTTACACCTGTGAGGTTCTAATCTCTACAGTGAATTCCGTTTAAACGGGACACTTCGAGACTAAAACATTTGTGCTGATTAAGCGAAGTACATATTCAATCAGAAGTCTACAAAACTCCTGTGTTAATTCCCGAACCGTTGCAGCTGTCAATCTCTCAATTTGTTTAAACACTTTTTTGCAAAAATAAGTCGTTTGACGACATCTAAACAGGTTTTTCTTTCATATTTCAGGTAATATTTTCCTAAACTTCAGAAATCGCTTGTTAATTTTCGAATCGTTACAGCTATTCGTTACGGTATTCGCGGTTTATTATCCAGATTTAATTCCCGCTTAGAATGCGGGGCCTGATCTAACAGGGCCTTAATTGCTCGCTCAATCAACTGATGATAATGATGTACACATTTACGATTTACAAAAAAATGACGTTTCTTTGCTCCTTGTCGATGTCGACTACGCGAATGTACAAAAATAGTGGTGAGAAGCGGAGTAGGAGGAGTTGAAGTAAACGAGAGAGAGAGAGAGAGAGAATGGCGTGCGCAGAGGGTGGAGGGTGGCAAACTTAAAATTAAAACGCCATCTCTCTGCAGCGAAGTATATTGTAGGGAATATTTCCCTAAACTTCAGAAATCGCTTATTAATTTCCGAACTGTTACAGCTATCGATCTCTTAATGCGTTTAAACACATTTTTGCGAAACGTGTAACAACATATGAAACAGATTTTTGTATTATATTTTAACGAATATTTTCAAAAATGTTCGCGAGTTAATTCCATAGATGGCATTGTCATTCTTTCAATTTACTTAGTTTTATCTGAAACAGATGGCACCAAAAGCGTCATTTCTCAATATTTTTCTCCTGTACGACCAATAACTAAATTTTACAGTTGAACTTTTCACTCCATTTTTCTCCATTTTCCACTATAGTTGAACCGCAAATTTGTCCGAAAATAAAACCGACAAAATCCGCAACATATGCCAACACGGCTAAACCGACCCTCAATTTTTTAAACGCATGTTATAATAAATTTCACATGAATTGATGCACAACATTCGATGCGGTCGAACCGCCACCGAGCAAACAAACTTGCGCGCAAAATTTTGCATTTAAAAATATCGACAAATATTTAAACACTAAAAATAAATAAACCATCGCTGAAATACCAGCAATGTGTTTATTACACCTGCATGAATACAGTTGATACAGTTATCTCACTATTCGCTGGTGCTTTTGCAAAACGTAAGCATTTATTGATCTACCTGTAATCGAAAAATTCTATCGATAAGAATGAATCAGTAACAGTAACCTTGGATTAGAACCAGTGAACGGTAACTCTACGATTGATTATCTGATTCATGAGTGAAATATTTCAATCCTAGTGATGCAATGAAGCTTAAAATCTAAACTTTTAAGATTTTCGAAGCACAAATGTTATGTTGAGCTGACTTGTGATTTAATCAACTTTTATTAATTTATTACTTTTGGTGTATTAGAAGATTGTGATGATACCATCCATCATTCAACAGCCAAATTCACTTTAAGTGTGCTTAATTTTAATTATGGCTTCGGTACAGTTGACCGTAAAAAGTTAGAGGCGTATAAGGCGTTAAGTGTTAATGATACGACGTCGTACTTGCATCCTGTCATCAATGAGCACTTTAATTTAGTTTTATTTACTTTATTTAGTGTCTGAAGGTTTATTTGGTAGTTGACAGTTTCATTCTAAATTAAATTTGGTAAAAGGCGGAAGTATTAATTGCATTCTAAATCGTTTTGCACGTGTCGAAACGTGAAAAATTGCAGTGTAGAGGAGCAAGAAGGTCCCGGAATGTGCTACGTGTTCTTGACGTTGAGGAGGTACCCGCCTAGGTGTCGCATATGGCGTAGAGGTCAAGGAGCGGTTGTAAGTAGCGCGTGCGCGTTGATAATAATACAATTTCTATTCCGTACGTTTAGTTCCGCGTTTATTCACTTTTTCTGGAATATATTATTCAGGATACCAACTTTGCTATAAATAAGGAGAAGTTTAATAATTAAAAAAGTATTCCTAGATGGCGTTGGCATTTTTTAAAATTCTCAATTGATGGCAGCACTTCCGATATTTCCAAATAGGCGATGTTTAATTTATTTATTTGTGAATAAAAAGTAACCATTAACTGGATTTTTTGCAAGGAAACCTTTTGCAAGTGTCAAAGTACAAAAAGGACCCGAGATGTAGTAGTGCACTTGAGGTTGAGGTGGCGCACGTGGTGCAGAGGCCAATGATCTTTTATAAGTAGCGCGTGCGCAGTGATAATACTGCAGTTTCTATTCTATATGCTCACTTCCTTATTTCCTCACTTTTCCTGGAATATATTATTCGCAACTACCACTATCCTTATTAAAATATTAAAAATTAATGCTGAGTTGAGGTTATATCCTAAATTTGTCATGAATAATAAGCAGTTTAATAATTAACCAAGTTTTTCAAACATTTCTCGACGTTTTAATAAATATTAAGCAGCATAAAATTATGGTATATAATTTAGAGTATACATAATAACTTCATTAAAAGACACTTGTAGTATTTATGTCTGTATACAAGGCGTTTCATCAAAACATTGTATGATCATGTGGCTAGTTTGACATTTCCCGCCAAAAATCCATCTCGACACGTATGGCTCCCATAGGTATACAGGCAACAAAACAGGGCGGTCTAAAGGTCTAAAAGGAAAGTTTTGTTAGTGCGTTTCGTGCGTATGGCGAATTAGCTCCCAGAGTCGTAGGTCTGTTCTTCTAATGTATCAAGCCACGCACGGATAAATGGCTTAAATTAATAATGGGAAATTTATTTGTACGTAATAAGTAGAGGAAAAAATGCGTTTTTGTCTCGTTACTAGCCCCAGGTTAAGGACTAACCATTTGCCAAACTGTCCTTAAATGCAGAGAAGTGTGCTGAACTCCTGTAGGACGATTAATCTTTTTATGCGAAGCAAAGAAGGTTGGATGGTAGATGTAATCGGCGTGCATTTTACGGTTCTCGGATGTGATTCAAGGTAAAATTATATTAGCAACTAGTGATATTAAATTTTTCTAAATATTTGATTAGTTATGTGAGAGATTAAAATATCAAGTGACACATTCAGAGCAGTTCGGCAATATTTGTATCTGATTGATTGCATATAGTTTTTTTTTCAGCAACAACATTTATTCAAATAATTATCGCAATTCATTGTTTCAATTAAATCATAACATTAATTGAATTAAATACATTTTGTCCATTATAAAATTCAATTAGTGACGATAATTACTCCGGGTTTAATCCGATTGTAGCTTTTTGAAACATTTTATTTTTAGTGCACGCCGATCAACCTGAACTACGGTATATTCCCTACCCTTACCATTAGTGTTTTGCACTTAAAATGTTTTAATCATTATGCCAGTGACTGTGAATCATTTTGTAAGATAGGGCAGAGGTTCCAAACTTGTCAACTTGTCAACAAATGTAAATGAAGAAAGACGCTAATATAAAAAGTTAATATGCATACACACATACATGTACATTCATACACATACCCAGATTTTACGCACGCATGTTTACTTTTACTGTAGGGCAAAAAAAAAACAAATTCTACATTTACTCAACTACGCAATTGTGACATATATAGTGAAGTTATAAACTTTCACATTGTGCAAAAAGTCCATTTATCCAAATGTTAATTGAAATGATTTACCATCCAGTTGATTTAACATTTAATAAATTAAACGAGCTGGAGAATCAGCATGAGAATTGCAGATGATAAGAAGACGAGATTATGGGAGTGCACATTCTGCCAGACAGACGCATCTCTCCAATGCACCGTGTATGTGTCGACGCTCGCCATATATTAAATCATCGTTGAGTATATCCGAACGCAGTTGGATTTATGAATTATGAAATTGCACTGAGGTTGAAGTCGGGCGTCGAGTTTAATGCGTTTAGCCATCGAGTTTCGCGAGTTCGAATCGCGCAAATCGCGAGGAATAATCTTGACATGTTGATGCGCAGTATATCCCCCGAAGATATGCGTATGCATCAACGACAACTGTTGATTTTCCATTTTCGTTCAACAACAGCATATTATCAGAGGTAACAAATGGAGTCGTAGCCGAAAATAAAGTGAACACCATCTATGAGTGAAAAGCCAAAACTCGGACAGTGTGATAGATATGTTGGAACGCTTCTAAGACCATCAAAATTGTTCATAAAAACGGAAAAAGTACATATCTAATATAAAATAAGAGCAAAGCGACATTTATAAAAGAAAATTCGTATCAAACGAACACGCTCTATGAGTGTAAACTGAAACTACATCATCAGATTCCAAGACCGCCTAACTTTGACATTATTTGACTATATAAAACCAATATACGTCAGCAAAAAACTATCAAAACCAATAAAATAATTAATAAACGAGCAATAAAATTAACTAAAATATACCCGACTGAAAAACGTTGTAAATATTTATACAACTTGATGAAAAGCACGCTAGGTGAACGTGTTGAAACGCGGCAAACACGTAACATGCTATGAAAATGTGTACGAGTGGAAATATATTTACTGGTGTCCATTTCCACAAGCGCATCGCAACCGGAAATCAAAACAATACACTTTTCCTAGCGTGCATAGTGGTTTTTAATGAATTTTCCTTACTTTTATTCATGGGACAATTTTATTGGATTAATCTACATAAATCCGTAGCCGGAGAAAAAAATGATCTAGAAATTGCACTGCAGAGCATACAGTGTGTCCCGAATACTCGCATGTAGAACAAGTGGCGTTCAACCACGTGACGTGTGTCATTTGCGGTTAATTAGTAGTAGGCAGAGCAGAGAGGTAGGAAAACTTAAAAATTCGTTTTCGGCTGGACCTTTTACCAGGCGTAGCCCGCCGAAAGCGTGAATATTGCACGTGTCCACACCTCCCATAATGGAGATTGTAGAGTGGCGGGAATGCAAACACGGGAGGGAGGATGGAAACTCGCTCTTCTTGTGACACGTGCAAATTAATGCCACAACACTGGGAAAATTCGAGGTATTACACGCGTGATTAAATTTTCATTTGCAAACCTTTGTTCTCGAAAAAACATAATTTTCTTTCTACGATAGTAGCTTGAAGTGACATCTATGATCGTGACTTGAATGTAAATACAAAGGATAAATGGTATTCATCGTTTCTAGGACCACAAAAATGTCGGTGATATAAATGTACAAAATAGCTATTAAGTGAAACGTGCCATTTGTGGAACCTGTAATATACGGAATCCTGTCTACAACGAAAAAAATCAAATTCCGTTAGTTTATGTGACTTATATTACGGTATATTGAGTGGTATTACGTGGAACTTGAAAAGCGCGAAAAAACCTGTCAGAAACAAAAATATGGTTGATCCCATGACTTTTCGAGTATAGCAGGTTACACGATACTTTTAATACTCATGATTAAATTTTAATGTGTACACTCCTGTTTCCAAAAATAGTATATTGCACAAGGAGCATGGAATGCTAGGCATTATTCACGAATGACCATTCCATGTGAGTTATAAAATATACTTTTTCTACAACAATTATGTGTGAAACTAATGAGGTTAGTTTTCAGGTATTGGAGAGTCCGCTGTCAACAATTACAAGTTATTCAAGCGAAAAGGTGACGGTGACTGGGGCTGGTGCCAACCGCACACGCCATGCTCGCATCTATGTGAGTACTATGAACACGTTACCTAACATGCTTAAGTAGAAATACGCCATCTACCAGTACGGTTATGCCGTAACCGTAGCATGCACATACCGTAACTTAATCAAAATTGCTAAGGAAATGTGAAAATTATACAACAGGTATCCTAAATTAAAAATACCGTCATCTTTCCATCTTCACAAAAGTGTAAGTGCCAGCTATAAATGAAAGTTTCAAACACTAAACACCAAGATCTTTTTTTTTCCAAGCACCTGAAAAGAACTGAAAATGATTAGAAAATAAACTGAGAAAAATCTTATGAATAAGAACAGTTAAAATCAGATTTGTACAGAATTAAAAGGCAGTTGTACAATTTTAATCCCGGCTGTTTTACGACTGTTTTTGTAAGTCGCTGGCGCGTAATTTCGCGTAGTTGTAACAAAGTAGTGCAAACAATGTTCGCCGGCAACGCAATGCCTAATGGAAATGTAATTGCGCATACTCTCTTCATAATCTTACCGAGAAAATGAAAATAAAGCACAATAAACGCGAGCAATACAGTGCGGAACAAATACTCGCGCATAAAAAGCGTTCTTTCTTACTGTAGCAAAAAATATTTTATAGACCCAACAAAACAAAAAAAACAAATCATTTTGAGATCATTTTGAGACAATATTTTTTGCGAACTAAAATGCACGTTAGTCGGTTAATTAGGAAGGTAATGTATATTTAATGCATCGCACCGCTTTATGCTTTTGTGCATAATTATAATTTTAATACTTGATTCTTTTTCACCGCTTTATTTTAATGCGCTTCTTACAACTAAATACACAACGCTTAAAACAAAGTTTCCCAAGCCGGAGCTTGTATTCACAAGTGCAAATAACTGATGGTTTATCACAGTCATGCACAAACTTGGAAAAAAAGGGAACAAATTATAGAGTTCGACTTTTTACATAGATGACATAGATTTTTCGACCGCGGACTTTAATTACACGCCCAACCATGACGGAATAGAAATGTTACCGTTTCGAATACATAAATACTTGCATTGTTTTTATTTGTTCAGAATAATCGCCAGCGAAAATGTCGTTTTACAGGCGCTGTTTCAATTATTGTAGCCTAGGTTGTAGCACTCGGCCTGGTTCGGTAACGGGTTGTGGCAAAAGTCAAGTGAAATAAAGTGAAGGCAAGTCATGCGATGGCATCATTCGATAACGCTGCGTGCATTTTTTGATTTAATGAAGTATGGTACAACTTGACCGCCGCCAAAATAAATAAAAACGCTTCGGAAACGGCTCGCCGATAACAATTTACACCAAAACAGCGCCGGCAAACCGTCATTTATGTGCAAATCAGAGCTGTGGTAACCAACGCCATCTGTTGATGAATTATTAAAGTGTTTTATAATGGTAGATACACATTGGTGGTTCTCAGTTTATCTAGAAAATAGTTTTAATCAGTTTAATGATTAGTAGTTTTGAAGGATTAAAAATTAAAAAATGCATATTTCAAGAAAGGGAAGGTTGATTCAGAAAGCTTCATTTTAGTTCCAGAAATAGGTTATGGGCCAATATTAAGGCCATCTCTTTATAGATTACCTCAAAGACTACACGTGAAATGTAAAAAAGCAAGTTTCACACAAAAAGTATGTCTAAACTCGAATGCCATCTGTTAATGAATAATTAATATATTTCTAATATTGGATACAATTGGTCGATTCAAGAACTATGGAAAAATGTAGAAAAAAGACATTTAATCACTATGATCAATTATAAACCTTCAAAGGTTAAAATTACGAAATTGAACACATCACAATATGCAGACTAGAAGCCAAACAAATAGGATGTAATTAGTGGAAAACCTTGGAAAGTACAAAGCAGGTAAACTGTAATTATTCCTCTTCATCATCATCAACCCACCGTCACACGCCGCAGCGAAGAGGCGACTACTCACTCAGTGCGTGAAACCAAACATAAATCATCCCTCTAATTCCACCCGCATATACCTATTCATTTAAACTAAACGAAATCAAAAATTCATTAAAACTTGATTGTGATTTCCCCAGATTTGCATTTTTACCTTCACCCCCTCGCGGCATGCGTGTAAGAAGACGATATTGATTACACTCGTCGTTTCAAGCATGATCAATATTTCAATTGCACTTGCTTTTTACAGAAGCAGGCGCACCTCTCCAGGGAACCGCTCACCACATACTCGGCTGCCCTTTTTTCAGGTTACCAAGCGAGTTTCGCCCAAGACTAATAACTTTCCTCTATAATCAGGTTTATCAAATAAGCCTGTGTTTTTCTTGGAAGCAAAATGATAGTGATGTGCCTACTTAGCATAATTGGATACTGTACAAACAACAGTGGACAGATAAACCAGGTAACTATTCTACTCGTTATTGTACCAAAAATCTTTGATTATTTCAATTTTTCTAGAGGAATAAACGTTGTTAAACGCTTTAAACGGAACATTTTTAACTGGGAAAAGTAGTAAGTGAATTTTCAACAAGCCGCACGCACGATTCACGCTCATTTTATGCAAAAATTCGCGTCCGAATCGAAGGAGGAACGTTGAGATATGCGCATAAAAAGGCGTATGAAGTGTATGTACGGTATATAAAAGTATGAAGAGCTCGAGTGGCATATGATTCATGCGCGAGATGAAACGCCGCCGAAATTGGCCCACCGCCAAGCATTATGCCAACTAATGCCACACTGTATATTTATGCATTTTGTGGCTGCATCATTGCGGCAACACTTCAACTCTTCAAGCATCCCTGTCCAACTCTTCTCTTTTTGATACACCAACCCACGAAAAGCCCGTATGAAAGTGTCCTCGGACACGCTCAGCTGGGACATATCTCATTGGACAGAGATTCTCAAAATTTTATAAGTGTACTAGGATAACCAAATTGTTCAAGGATCTAATTTATTCATTTATTGATTTCGTAAGGTATTAAAGAATTTCTTTCATAAATAAGTCCTTTTTCAAGGGAACTGCTCATCTGCCCTTCAGGAAACCACCTTGACCACTTTTACCAGACTTTATTAAAACACTTCGATCCACTGTTTTCCATTGGTTCTTCGATCCTAGGACTAAAAGTAAGACCACTTTGGAAAGCACTGGTGCACTATAGTTAAAATTGAATTCTTCGACTGGAGTTGGAGTATTAAAAACAATACCATATTCCATATCCATAATGTGTGAGTTGCTCTGAAAATTCTTCCACTTCCACCGTACCTTTATAACGAGAGCTACTTTAGAAAAATTCTATCCAGTTTGACAAAGAGGCAATCACTTGTAATGCCCAAAGGATCGCCTAAGGTTTGAAAGCCCAAAATAGATGTCCCGATTCTTAGACTACTTTGGAAAATACCGGCCACTATGACTGTTAGTTCTCCCGAGAAACCTTCTCCTAGAGATCATTTGGATCTATAGATCTAAGAGAACTTCTAAAGAGAACTCACTAGATCCCTTGATCTACATAACTAGGAACCCTTTAAGAAACACTAGCACAGGACAAGACTTTTCATTTTTGAACTAATGAATCTTCGATTAGAAGTGAAAGTACAAATCATCTGGAAAAGGCTTCATCAGACATTCAAGGGTTTCCTTTACGGAAACTTTTAAGCCTTCCCCTGGAACTTTCATAACATTACAATGGAGTGGAATATATTCTAAAGCGAATTTGTAATAACAGACTTAGACAAAAAATATATCTTCTTAGGTAAAATTTAAAAATCAAAAACGAGGAACACATATATCAAACGTTTGAGATACCCTGTACTGAAATATATACGCCGAAACTGGATAAAACTGTATACGAATGGCATACGCTTAAAAATGACTAGCGAGCAAAGCAACAGGAGCAACGGTCCAACCCTCCCACATCATCACCACCAGCGCACTTGAAGCCTTGAGCGAGTAGCGAAAATAAAGTGCATAAACATCCCGGATGCGACCCAAACTTGTGCGTTTTTTATCCATTCCGGTCCTTGTTGTGTCCCGCAGGCGCGGGAATGCACTCAGGGACTCTAAATTAGTACTTCATAACTTTACTCATATAATTTTCGCGATTCCTTTTTGGCTGGGCGCCCCGCGAAAGTGGCAAAAAATCGCCGACCTACTCCGAAAGTAATTATTCATACGAAAAAAATGGTGCTTTCTAAACGTAAATTTTCCGTCAACTCCTTGTAGAAGTCGCCACGATTTTCCTCAGACTAGTATGTTTTATAAAGTAGTCTTATTTGAGTTGAAAGACTTTCCAGGTCTCTGGACACTAGTTATATCCGATTTTCCATTGGGATTTGCGGCAAATGTCTTTCAACGAGCGCACTATTATTTAGTTTTCTTTAGCCGTTTTCCCCGTCGTTACAACCGCAGTACAAACAGGGAAAGCAGGGAAAACCACGCAGCAAAGAAAAAGAAAACAGCGAGACATTATTTTTTCAATGCTCTAATAGTCTCAACTGCTAACACCTACTGTGAATAGCTATTTATGGGTTGTATTTCTCGTTTTTCCTACTTTTTTCTATTTTCCAAGTAGTTTTTCATGCTTTATGTGGCTAAAACTGGCTACTGGTGTCCTTGCAAAGATTATTAGATTTATTTAACCTATAAAACGGTTAGAAGAATATGTGGCAGTTAATAATAGATGGCTTTAGGATGGCTTCTAGGATCGTGTCTTAGGTGACACATTGTATCTTGTCAGCAGAGAAGTAGAGAATGAAGATAGCAGCTTGTTATATGCATAATGAAATATGCACATCAGGGACATAAATCTAGTCTGTGGGTTTCCCTTCGAGGCGCGAGAATCTAGGGAGGTAGTTGGCGAGTAGATGGCTTCCACACGCCCCGTCACGGTCGCCAACGGAAACCGTATGCAGACTGGAGTGGCTGGTAGGGCGCAGACACCGGTCAAACGGAAGTGAATATGAAAATTCTAATATCCGATCAAGGGTGCTTCCGTTCTATTTCGAGACTTTCCATAGCTTTCGATCTATAATGTAATATAGCACCAGCCATGTTGGTTTTAGAAACCAACACTACTTAACAACACTACTTGTCAAATACTTTCCAAGGCTCGTTTTAGCTCTAACTCGTCTCCTCTCGCACAGAGAGTGACAGTGATTTCAAAGTTACAATGTTCGAACAAGAGTGGTTCCTCTAGATTTCTAGCTAAGGATATGGTCTTTAAGGTAAGTTAGCATCCGCCATCTTGGTTTTTGAAATCACCTAAAATCACTACTAAAAAACACCCAAACCTCGTTTTTACCGTTTTAAAAATTACTCATCTCCATCATCTGAATTTCTAAAGAATGTTTTCGTTTTTTACATCTTTGTATGTGGTGTGTGAATGTGCGTGCGCGTGTATGAGGTATATGTGTATGCTCCTGCTGTCCGGTGAGAAATGTCGAAGACATTAAATCCACGGATGTTTGCGTCACTCTCATATATTGTCGTTCGTCATCGTGCGTCAAGGCTTTGCGTGTTGAATAGAGCAAGCCCAAAGGCCTCTAAGTACGTTCATCTTTCATTCTTTCTCCTCGGACATATGCGGGCATGGGCTTGTCTGCCTGTGTGTATGCAGTTTGCGTCGAGCTGCACCGGCCAAATGCTCGAATGGCGTCTCCAGGGCATTGGAATGCATGGTGCACATGTCTTTCCACTGGGTAGGTGAGGTTTACCTCAAGTAAAGCCGCAGTGTTGCAACGCCACAACCGAAGAAGTGAAGCAGAGTGAATAAGAGTGAACCGCGCCAGGTTCTGTTTTCTGTCTATCCCTCAAAGGTAGAACTCGGTCTCTTGTGCTCTTACACTCTTGTCTTGCAGTACCTTGCTACTGAGTGAGCGACATGTGCATACCAGAGCTTTTCGCTGAACTATAAGGCCGAAGAAAGGCAAAGCACTCAAGTAAAATCGAACCCTGAGCATCAAGAGTTAAAGACCGTTCTTGGCAAGGTTGTTTGTATGCATTCTTTTGAAAAATTGTGATCAATTATGAAACCTTCGCAAGAATTAGATTTTTTTATATTTCGAATTTTTTGTTGTTGTAAAATTAGTTTAAAGATATTTCTACCTATAAATCGATTGAATCTCCTTTTTTATCATTGCTGGCTATTTTTCAATAGATTTAAAGCTTCACTAATGTCGACCTGTTTTATTTTCCGAGTTTTAGTAGTACTACACACATTTATTGCATTGTTTTACTGCAGTTTCCTCGACGACTGTTGGCGCACGCCGCGCAACGCCGGTTTAGAGTCGAATTAGGCCAATGCGAAACAACAGTGCAATCAAATATGCAAACCGAAATCTATTTGTAGTTCGAAGCCAATCTCACACCGACCACTAGCAAAAGCCCACCCGCTCACAGGCTCCATATCACCTGTCACTATAGGGCAACAAGTAACAATCGTCAGAATTGCGAATAAGGCTTAATATTTAAATCAAGTCATTTCCAGCTATTCGCAAATCGTCTTCCCTTCCCTAGCCCTTTCACCCGCACTGGAATATCGACCACTCTGCTAAATATGACGTAATAGAAATTTAATTTTATATGGATTTTGCATTACATTACGAAATTTATTATAGTATTTTCATTTCAAATAATTTGTCAAACAAATCCATTTGCATTTTATACTTATGGCAAAAAATCATTTACATTTAATTTGTATGAAAATTACCAAAGTCCTGTAACCTTCTAATAATGCGGATTGATGAAACTGCTTTTTCCACGTTAAAATTAAAATTAAAACAAACTCTTGACAAATCATCTTATGTTTCTCTTCATCATTAAATATGATATAATAAAAATATCATTTCGATTAGATTTTGTATTACTGGATGAAATCTATTAAAATATTTCCATTTCGCCCAATTTTACAAAAAAAGAAAAACGTTTACATGTAAATCTTATGGAAGTGTTCATTTTGAAACGTATACCAACTTCCTATAATCTTCCAAAAGTGCAGATTAATTAAATTAATTGGTCGATGACCATTGACCATGAGGTCCCGGGTTCGATTCTCGGTGGGGATGCATATTCAAGTGAATTCTTCTTCTTATCAATAGTGTTAGCCGCTAATATGACTAATTACATTGAAAAAGAATTTAATAGAGCTAATGACCATAGCAGTCGATGCTCGGTAAAATCAAACAAAAAAAAAATTAATATTTTCCATGTTAAAATAAAAATCAAGGCATTCACAAATGGTCTCATCTTTTCCCTTCTCTACCCCCTTCCTTTCCGTACATTACGGAATCTATTGAAACACCTAATTATTCAAAACAAAATGTACCTGTAATTCTTATGGAAGTGTTCTCTCTGAAACATAATGCCAGTTCACTAAAAGTGCAGACTGAGAAATAAATATTTTCCACGTTAAAATAAAAGCACCCATCCTATATCCTTAAAGAAAATCAACATCATTAAATACGATGTAATATTTTCAATTTGTCAACCTCACCGACGGCATGTTCATGTAGTTTCGATTAAAATTAACATTACAAAATTATCCCATCAGCCTGCACATTTCGCAGGTAAATAGCTAAAGTTTTATTACGTTGCAAGCGCTCAAAAGACGACGATATAATATCGTAAAATCGGCCATTTCCGATTTTACGACTTTCATCTTTTCATATTTCATACTTTTCATACATACTTCATACAGCCATGCGTCAATAAATCATTGTTCACCGAGTGTTGTTTGCGAAGAAGTCACCGGTCAGTTTTATTATATTCTCGCATACCTTTTACCCGAATTCTTCGAATATTTCATCAATGCATCTTCCTCCACCTCATCATCACTGGCGCTGATGCGTTGCGTTGGCGGACATGCTATGTTATATTCGCACGACATTTCCTACATCAATCCACAAATGAGAAGAAAATACTAAAATTTTACGTCCGTCCGAACGTGTTTGCCATGATGTAACACGTGCGTCATAATCTTGCGCAACTACATCTACTTCTTCGGCTGCTTCTTTCTTTTTCACGTTATCTTTCCGAGTTTCGTCGTTCAGTTGCTTATTTACAGTTTGTGAATGCTCGTCTTTTTTGCGGCGCTATTATTGTAGAAAATGACTTTCTTGCCGAGAGAAAGAAAGAGAGAATTTCTATTCAATAACTAAACAAATATATGTAGTAAGATATCACCGTAAATATCGAAATGGAGGTAGCATAAAATGTATTAAATAAGTATGTTTACCTTTAGGTAGACTGCGACTTAGGCTGCGACAAGCTATGGGCAGCTGTCAAAAACAATTGGGAAATTTACGATGAGGTTGTAAATGGTGCAAAGCATGCGAAGCATATTGAAATTGTCAAATCAACATTTCTATTAGTCATCTAGAAATCTATAAAATAGTAAATCAATGAAGCATAGTGAGCTTTAAGAATTTTAGATTGATACATCAGAGATGGTTGTAAATATTTTATGTACTTCTACATTTTCTACTTTTCTTTATTTTGAATTTTTATGTAATCCAATGAAAATTTCTATGAGAGGAAAATGATAATGCCTCCAACCGGACCTGGAGAGAATATATTAATGTATCCACCGGAATGGGTGCCTTCCTAGCGAAATATTCCAGTACTTTGAAAGTTGCTGGATCAAATCCCGTCGGAGGAATTACCTTTTTTAATTTTATTTATGTATTGATAAATTTTTAAGGAAGTCAGTATATTCAAAATCTGTACATTCAATTTTTCGACTTTTGTATTTTTTTTATTCTTGTTTATTTTCATCTCTATATAATTCCATGATAATTCCAATAAATAGAAAATGATAATGTTTCCAACTGGATCTGAAGAGAAGATTATAATGTACCCGCCGGGCTCTAAGATTATACTTCTGCATATATTATTTATTTTCATTTTTTATACAATTCCATAATATTATCCATAAAAAGAAAATTATAATGCCTCCGACCGCATCTGAAGAGAAGGATTCTTAGCCTTCGTAGCGTAACTTGGTTACTATACTACTAGTATGGTGTTTACGGGTTCAAATCTGGTCGTGGCATTTGCATTTTCTCTTCTTTTATCATTTTACTTGCATATTTCTATAAAAGTTAAAAATGTAGTATGCTCCAAGGTATAAAAATATCAATAATCCACTTTGCCAAGAATAAATTTAGTTACTTTGTGTCTTTGAATTCTTAAAGCTTACAATTTCCAAAGTTAACGCTTTTATTTCTTACACCAAAGGTATATAAACTTAGTTTTATATCTATAAAATTAAATTTGTACCTTTTATTCGTTATAACTTACAAACTTACCTAACAAACTGTTTGAAACTCTTGGAAACACTCTAATTAGTTAATTTCGTAGTATCAATGTTAGTCTTATCTTCCTTTGCATTCCAGTGAATAAAGATAAATCCATGTTTAAACAATACCGTTTTACTTACGTTTACTCGTATCTGTGTGCTCATTTTCACTACTTGGTTACGGTTTGCTGATTATAATTATAGTTTCACTTTAAACACCTACGTTTAACCGTAGATTCACTGCCTTTTTGTTCACCAGCAAGCAATGTTAAAATGATAGCCCTGCATTGTATTTCGTCTGCGGGGAGAAAGAGTTCGCTTATTGAATCTTCAGCGCAAATTGACGCTTTGTGGCGAATATGCAGTGCCACTTTGTGCACTTCATCCATGTACAGATATTCCGGCTGTGTGTGGCGCATATCTTTTTGTCGGATTGTAATTTCGAACGTGTTTTCCACACGGCTGCGCAGCTGGAAAATTAAACGCGCCGTGGGTTAGTGAACAGGGTTTTGCACCGGCGAAGAGATGTACTAATATCCTGCGAGACTAATATTACGCTCAGCATCACCCCCGAAACGCATAGTAGAATATACGTTAAAGGCCGTAAATTAGTACAAAGGAAAATTTTATTTGTACCACTCGTAGGTATAGCATAGGTATAGAATACTTTTTCTACCTTTAACCTAGCCGTACCAAGAAACTTGATGCACACCTTGACGGTGCCAGTGTGGGAAATATTCACCTTCTCGAATCAATTCCCCTGATTCCGAGAGCAAGAGGCAAGCCATTGGATTTCTCAATATAATAGCCATAATTCGGTACGAGGGACTTCTCTCTACCTGAGTGCGCTCACAATATCTCTGAGAAACATCGTCTACGTCTCCTTCGTCATCGATTCCAAGATGACGAAGACGTCTCAATGGAGTTCTTTCCTTCCTGCCCGTGGAGTGGTGCTCGAGCACGTTCAATTTTACGCGGGTATAAGTGGATGCAAAGGAAGTGGAGGAAGCGTCACTTTAATATACATGGATCGTCGGAAGCCATCAAATTTTGAATATTCTGAATACGAGATTTCTTCTATAAGTAGTCAAATATTACTTCTTTTTATTTGAATCTTTGTAAGATGGATAGGATTTTCTCCTTTTGATACCGTATAAGCTTATTTAAGGAAGTATAAGAACTTAGGGGCACGTTTCGGAATAGACACTTTTATAAGAAATACATGTACAAATTATTTAATGGAAATTTTAATATGTATCCTAAAAAACGTAGTGAAATATTTTTTTTATATATTTTCCTTAAGGTGATACCATCCCTATACAGAAAGTCACGGATCCAATCATTTTTCCGTTGTTGGTAGGTTTTTGCATATTACAAGCTAATACAATACACCCTTCCGTTGGCGTGGGTCGTGTGGGTGAAATTCCTTATTAGTAAGTCAAGCAAACAAATATTTTTTTCAGTTGTGATAAAATCGACCAAAAAACAAAGTTACGAGATTTCAGAAGGGGGTTCAATTCCCCTTCGTCATATATATGGCGACGTCCACGATTTACCCATATAAAATGCCGTTATACATGAATATTCCGTTTCCGCCTTATACAGGTTCAGGGTAACGTCATTATGTATGATTCTTAAAGCAACAAACGTGGATTCCGTTGTAGTAGAAACATTCCGTATATTCGCTGTATTTAGTTTATTTTACTAATTTTATTTAAAAAAAAGCAAAGTTAAATAATACTCAAAGCGATATCTGCCCTAAATGTTTTGTATCGATGTCGCTTCAATATTTACAAGTATTTAGCCCATGAAACTTGAACGGATTTCGATAGTCCCTATTTATTTATTTTGCTTTAATTGTTTTTGATTTAACCACTAGAGCAACAAATCTTAAGAAATATTTAAAAAAAACTGTAAAAATCACTATAAACGTTCAGTTGATTCATGTTACTCGTTAAATTCTGCACTTACTCATTACTCCAATAAGCCACAAAAAATCTTTCTCTCCATCTGTGGGCGTAATTAGTTTTATAGCGTAATATGTGCATCTAAACCATAAAACATAATTGCGTCTAATTGACGATCTAGTTAATAAACATTTCCTGACTGCATATTTCTTAAATAAACAGAGACCAATTAATTATACTTATTAATTAAACTTATCGTCCCCAAGGCAATGTCTCCGAAATGAACCACAAAAGCTCGCAAATCGTAATTCTAACTTGTCATGATAACCTTAGTAGACCTTTCGAATAAAGAGAAAACTATTCTTTATTCCAAAGGTCTACTATCAAATATAAACCAGAGACATTCTTATCAATTTCACGGCTGCCCTTTGATAACAACGTCTAGTAGAACGCCGTCAGTCGTATACTACTATCTGTTTGTGTCACTAGATACGGCCTGTCTAAGGATAACAGATTTTGATGCGTTTTAGTTGGTGTGTCAGCCCCGAAATGCACAACTGTTTAATTACATAATAGAAAGGCGAGGCGCGTATCAAATTGTTGGTGCTAGAGATCAGCGGCTGTATGCGTAAGCTCCGGTGGTATGTACGCACGCCGGATTTGTGTGCGTATTTGTACATATCTGCATGCCACTCCAGGGGGTTCAATAATGTTCACAAATCCGTAGCCGACGATTATAATTACTGTTGCACGCACAATGCCCCAAAACGCGTTCCCGGCCAACCAGCTTCAGGTATACGGTATCAATTGGTGATTACGATATCCACTACGAGTATTACATTCAATTATTAATAGAAATTTTGTTAATCGAATAAATGGCCACTAACCGCTTTAATTTAATGTAGTAGTAATAGGACCTTTATTGGCATTCATATTTTACACCTTTTACCACTTTTAAAATAAATAAATAAAACAAAAATATAATCCATAACAATAAGACAAAATAAAATAAATTAAGCACATGTGTAACTATCATGCTTTTTGAAAAAACTCAGTTTTTCGGAACCTCAACATATGCTTCGCCTCCGTGGTCTTTCCTCCCACCCTCCCTACTTGGTCATTCCTCTCCTCTGTTTCGATTTCTCCTTCACAATTTGTCTCAGTATTGTGACACTCTCCCCTCCCTCTTCCAACCACTCCCTTACGTTCCCCCTCGTACATCCCAAACCATTCAGCCTTTCGCAGACACACAGATACTCCCAGGTATCCACCCCACCTCGACATAACACACATTCCATATATTCGTTCTCCATCCACACCTTTCTTCCTTGTTCCTCACTCCCACACCTTGCCCTGGCCATAACCCGTTTGTTCTTCTTCTTCTTTGCTTGGTGATATACTTTGGCTTCGCCCGATGACCTGTATTAGCCTGTACGCGGGGTTATATGAGCTGTTACCTATGTTCTGCTGGCGCACCTATTCTTCCACCACTCGACCCCTTTCACATACCATCCATTCTAACGGTTCCCCTTCCCGCAATATTTTTTCTACCGTTAATTCCGACAAACCCACATGTTCATACTCCTTTCTTCTATCCACTCTCCACCCACTCACCCCTCCACTAGCACACCATTCTCATATATCCTTCACCAATCTTCCGCTTTCCATTCTACTCACTCTCTCCTCAAACCTTACAACCCTGCTAACAGACTCCCTTAATTTAATGTATTACACTATTATTTTATTTAATCTATTAGATAGGTATAGGAAATTAGCATATATTTTAGATTGAAATACTCTATCTACTTTGTCTATAAAATCGACTTTGTCAATAAAATGTAGACGTAACTTTTTATTCAGAAAGTAGATGGAATTTTATAAATGAAAAGAAGAATATTCTGACTCTTCTGATGAAAGAAAAGATTACACTAGTGAAAAGTTGAATGGAAGGTGGGTAGAATGAAGTAAAAACCGGATGTGGTGGGTCTGGATGGGTCTCGGGTCTCGAGCACTGGTGGCAAAAATGCATACATGTGTAAAGACTATGTGTAGACATAGCTCGTAGTCATACCATCGGCAAACATGACCTAAACCACCCTATTGAGGGGAGGTAGCAGACAAACAGATTAAACAGGACGGACAAAACTTGCACCTGGCAGAGAAGGCAATGAATTATCCTCGGCGTTCATGCGTTCACCTAGGGGTTGTAGACCTTACCGTATACCATGTACAAATCCCGATTTTTTGTGGATAACAAACGGTCTCTTCTAATCTGATGTCATATTACGGTTATACTTTTAACTTCTAATTCTAACATATCAAATCAGATATTATTTTTAATACTCACAATCAGTATTCGACGAATATGAAATGTAGAATTTAAATATTTACGAATCGGAACTGAAAATAGCCGTTTATAAAAAAGCATCAAGGGAATGTGCGTTCCAGATTAAATAATTTAATTATCTCTAAACTCATAGGAAATCACCTTGCAATATCATCATTGTGATAATATTATTATCTCTTAAATGTGATACATCATTGCAGATATCGTTATTTATCAATATATCAATTATTATAAACTACAATCATGCTAAAAATAACTTCCAAAAATGTTTACTAATACCGATATATGTATTTTGTATCTGCAGTTGTTCATTATAATGAATAGTCATTATTTAGTCGCTTAGAACCTAATTAAAATTTAATTAATTACCCACAACTTCCAATCTCATTGTTAACCATGGCAATATATGCTCTTATCGTTAACGAACTTTTAATTGACAAAACTCCTTATTATATTGAAGAAAAAAAATTAAGTGAAATTTCAAAATTACAAAAATTTACATTATACGTGATTTTGAAAATTAAAATACTTAATATGATCTGGAATATTTTCCCAAAACAAGAACAATATTAGAGAGGTTAAACTATTTAATTAAATCGTAGGACGTTGATGCATGAATCGTCAGTTGAAATACGCCATAAGTACATTTAAATATTTTTCACTTCGGAGAATCATAAGAAATATTAACATTTCTTATATTTTTCCGAAATACGAGTAAAGTCAAACAAATAACTTCATATGAGCGACTGGCTTATCGCGCCCAAAAGATTTGAAACCATTCCTTATATACGCAGTATCCTTTTTGAATATCACGCTTTTTTCCTTTGCATGCGCGCCAATTTTGCCTAACAACAACCATTGAAGTAAGAGGAGATTTTGATCTCAACGTAAAAAAGGAGCCTGAATCTTCTTCATGCATTCGGCAGGAAAATCGTCTAATGTCGGAAAATAAAATAATAAAGTAATTTTCGGAAACAATTTAGATCAGGGGTTAGCAACCGCCGGGATATACGCAGAAAATTTGTTGATGGGCCACTCACAAAGCCAAACTTAGACTGAGTCTAAGTTTGGCTTTGTTTGCCTAAGTTTGGACCCAAAAGGGAGGTCCTCATTGACCAGACACAGGTTTATGCAATCATACAAATTTTGGAATGCTTCGCAGGCCGCATAAATATGTTTGGCGGGTCGTAGGTTGCTCATCCCTGATTTAATGATTCACACTTAATTAATTAAAAATGAATAAACCACAACCTCATTCGAATTAAAATTACTCCCATTGAGAAAACGTACGTTCCACGCCAATCTACCCAACAATTGATAAAAACCTTATACAATAAACTGCAATGATTGCAATTTCAAGTCAGTCACACCAAGGTTATCTCAACTATTGTAAAAACCATCGGCATAGTTGATTTATTTTCATTGTCATCGTAAGCAACATTGTCTACATTCATCAAAAAATACAAACACTAGAAATTCCGTCTCAGAATTCCGTTTGATTAATAATTAATTAGGCACAAGGCTAAACCTAGATATCTATAAATCTAACACGTGAATCATTTCTAGCAAACTAATAGAAGAAAACTATAAAATAAACAAATAACATATATCATATTGTATAATATGTAAATATAACCAGTGCAAATGTAAAGTTAGTGAGACAACTCAAGTCAGCATTCCAGAAACTTGCACAAAGTCAACGAACGTACGAAACTATTACGTACAGTTTCGTACGTTCGTCTGAAGACCTGTGAGACGTTAAAACTTGTTCCTACTTCGATTACAACGCGGTATAAAAAGCTCTCTCAGTATATACCAATGTACATGTGTGAGTACACTGTCAGACTTCTACTCTGAGGAAAGGCATAGCAGTTTTGTTGCACCGCGCCCGAAGAGGTGAAGGTAATGTAAACTACCTACCTTGTGTTTGAGGTGCGACTGCAACACAAATCCATACTATAGACACCAGCCTCCAACACCAACTCCAACGATATCCCATTTGTTGTGTATCCAAAACCATCCTGGGACCGCTTAAAACCATTTTAATCACACGCGCACATTTGTCCTTCATCGTCGACTCTTCACCACCGCGAAAGAGGACATTCAAGATGTCCTCCTGTGACTTAAGAGTAAGTCTAAACGCACATTACTCACCCCGCAATTCACTTCTTTTTACGATTTTCACGTTGTATTTTAATTTTCACTGGATTTGGTTTAACTTTAGGATGCAACGACGACACCTGTGGATGCACTATGGATACGAACCGTTACATTCTTATATTTTACTTCATCTAGCTAGTCCTGTGAATTCGCACTTTTTAAGTGTTTTTCCAGATGTGGCTGATGTATTTCTACTCTGTCGGATGTGATTGCTTCGTGTTTGAGGATTTCTAGGCGATTTTTAGAAGACTCTTGAGCACGTATCACCGAAAATTGGCAGATAACAAGACGCGCACAACGTAAACACGGACAAGATCAACACCGCTCGGGATGCGATCACAGCGCGGCGCACAACACGCGAGTAAAACCGGTGGTGCTTGAGTACGGCTGGCACATCGTTCGTAAACTTTGCGAGGCATGCGCGTTGTGTTGCGGTGTTCTTTTTACACGACTTCCACGACAAGTTTAATACACCTAGCGCCATCTATTGCAACTTTCTTACTAATTCCACAAATATAAATATATTTCATTTAAAATGAATTAAGAGTTACGTAATTAATAATTAGTAATTCATTTCAATTATTAATTAATTAGTAATTCAAATTTCATGAATTAGTGTTAAAATTAACTTTTTGATCCATTAATAAATTTCCTAAATTTTGGAATCATGCATGAAATGCATATTATAAAGATGATATAAAGAGTCCGCTATTTATGCCACTTATACTCTTTTTATGACATTTTAGAACCACTTGCGCTATCTGATATATAGTCTTGGAACAAATTTTTAAAACTACATAAATTACTTTTACAATTAGAAAATTCATACAATAAGAATATTGAAATGAGTTATTTCTATGTTTCAGGATTAATTATGAATTACCTAATTCCCAATTTGCATGTTAGCAGGTAATTTTTCACTCATTAAAATCAGAAAACGCTTGGTAAATTTGCCTATACTTTAGTAATTAAACAAAGACGTATAAATCACTTAATAAACAATTGTAAATCTAATTTGTTTGTACTATTATTTCTGCAATCGATAACTAAACTTCAGAAATCACAAAATCAAACACCATATCATTAAATCAATTATTTCAGTTTCTGTTTGTTTTTCACGAGGAAAAAACATGTATAAAACGTTAGAAACTTCTAGAAAATCAATTTTCAAAATGAAAATATCAAAGTTTGCAATTCTAAACTATCTGCTTTGTTTAAGTCTTACATTTCACGATGTATTATCAAAAGACAACTTGATATTAAGCTACTTAGATCACAGTTTTAACGATGGGATTTCAATAATTACGTTTTACTCTTGTAACATGTCAAAACAAGGTAAAAAAAGTATTTACAAAAGTTAAAGTAATCAATAAAACATGTTATTTCCGCAGAAAAACATTCATTGGCTATTAATCTATCTTCAAATGGCATATCTTCGTTGTTTTTCAATGATTTTACTGGCTATTTTATCGAATACAAAGCTGTAGAGTATACAATGATCATTTTGGATGTTTCTTGTGCTTTTACCAACAATTTGCTAAAGAAAGCAAATGATTTGGACATGTTTAAAGTCCCTTACAAATGGTTGCTTTACTTTGACGAAAATGAAGCTGTTTTTGATGAGGAAATGATTATTTTTTTTGATTTTCTTGTTGATAGCGATGTAACTATCGTCCAGAAAAGTTATAAAGCAACAAATGAGTATAACTTGATGAAAATCTACAAGACAAAACCTGGAACGGCGATTATTTATGAAAATTTTGGTAATATTGTTGCTAACACGTACATATTTAATCAAATCGACCCGGTTACTGCAGAACGTAGGCGGAACTTAGGTAATATTACGCTGAACAATTGCATTGTGATAACGAATAACGGTAGCTTTAAACACTTGCTTGATAAGCGCGAAAAGCATATCGATACGATCACAAAGGTGAATTACGTATTTATGCTACATTTAGCCGATTTGTTGAATGTCACCATGAACTTTTCTTATGCTGGAACATGGGGGTATTATGGGAATGATTCACAATGGACTGGTATGATTGGGGAATTGACGAGAAAATTAGCTGATATTGGTGGTAATTATCTTCTTTTTAGTGATTCAAAACAAAGTTTGAATTTCACATTTTAGTTGCTCCTTTTGTCCGCAATATAAGGTTTATATGGTTTTAATATTCAATTTTTAGGGACTGCTTTATTTTTTACAACAGATCGCGTCCGTATAATCGATTATATCGCCATGACGACTCCCACAAAATCAAAATTTGTGTTTAGACAACCGAAACTTTCATATATTACGAATGTCTACAGTTTACCATTCAATGAAACTGTTTGGTGGGCATGTCTTGGCTGTGTTATCATCACTGGTATCACTTTATTTATTGGTGTAAAATGGGAATGGTATAAGAAGAAACATTATGTAAGAATTTGGAAACTATTCTAAGAATTTCACGATAAATTTTCGTATTTTTTTCACAAAAATCGCCTAAAAGCTTTGTTTGCCTTCCAAAACAATGACGTTAATCCTTCAGATAAAAGTAAAACAGTTGACAAGTGTTTTTCCTAGGTGGTTGAGAAAAATGTGTCAAACACAGACGAATTACATGATAATCCCGTGGATGTCGCATTCATGGCCTTTGCAGCTATCTGTCAACAAGGAGCAAACGCAATTCCTTTTAGCATCACAGGACGCATTGTCACCATTCTTCTCTACACATCGCTCATGTTTTTGTACACTTCTTACTCGGCGAATATCGTTGCTCTACTTCAGTCCTCATCAACATCCATTCAAACTTTAGAGGATCTACTCAAAAGTCGGCTGCTTGTTGGCGTTGACGATACGGTTTTCAATCATTTTTATTTTCCTGTAAGTATATTCATTCTATTTCTCGTCTTTTTCTTCATCTGCCCCTTCTTCTTTTCTTGGTGTCAAATAAATTAAACAAAAATTTGAGGAGCTAAGTAAATATTTATGTGTAACTTGTTAATATTATTCCATAGAATGCATCTGAACCTATAAGAAAAGCTCTCTACCAACAAAAAGTGGCACCACCAGGTTCAAAACCAAGGTATTTCCCAATCGAAGAAGGCGTTCGTCGCCTACGTGAAGGATTGTTCGCTTTTCACATGGAGACAGGCGCTGGGTATAAAATCGTTGGGGAAACTTTCACAGAGGATGAGAAATGTGGATTGCAAGAGATTCAGTTTCTTCAAGTGCCTGATCCGTGGCTAGCTGTACAGAAGAATTCGTCTTATAAAGAAATGATTAAAATTGGGTACGAAAATTAAACTAGCACCGTCTAGCTGATTATTAGGTTTCTTTTTCATTATCAAACGGTGGTAGGATTCAAAAAATTATATTAAAAAAACATTTTTAGGCTTAGGAAACTACATGAAAGTGGCATTCAAAACAGAGAAGTCTCTCTGCTCTATACGAAGAAGCCAATGTGCATATCACGTGGAAGTTCATTCATTGGGGTTGCCATTGTTGATTGTTATCCGGCTGCTTTACTTTTTGTTGTTGGTATTGCCATAGCGTTTGGTATTTTCATATTGGAAATTATAATATACCGAGTTCAACAATTTGAAGGGTTTAATAAATGTGGCTCTTGGGGAAATTAAAGACGGGCACTGTTAAAAGTTTCACAAATTAACAGCATACATAATGGTAAGTTGATTCGATTAATTTCTTGATGAATATTTAATTGTTATTTAAACAGTTGCCGAGCCTGGTTTAGGGCTAACAATTTGTAGTTTAACTTTGCTCGGTAAATGTGCAACACAAAAAATATATAAATAGCGTTCTCATTAAGTGAAGCCTGAAAAATTTATTTTTCACGATTACTACTTTCTTCACGATTTACTATTTACAAATTCTTGTGAATCATACAACAAAAAACTCAATTACTATTATATACATAAAATAGTCGAGATGAAGCATAAACACAACTGTCAAATTATATGTAGTTAAATCAATGAAACGTTTTGAAATATAATGAATTCTTAACAAGTATAAATTATGGTTTCGTATAAATAGTTATTAAACAATAAAGTAGGCTTTAAAGACCTAAAAAAATATTCGCACCTATCTGTTGCTCATATAGCATCCGTAGCATGCCGATTTGTGCTATATGTGTATACAGAATCAGAAACAAATAAATGTCCGATACCTATCTATTAAATACGACGAAGTTGCCATCGTAAAAACCTATTCAAGAAAACCTACAATTGGAATCCAATTACGCACGCGACGTATTTCGTGGCCAAATATTTGCACGTTTAGAAGCACTGTCGATTTGCTATCTGCCTGTATCTGGCCCATTAGGGCCATCGTCTCTATTCGTAAATCCTAATAGTCTAAGGCCCATTCGTTTTCTTGGAGGAACGAGTCGACGACTTCCTTCATCGCATAGTTTGGTATGAGTTGGTCTTGGGTCAAGGTGACACGAGTGACTGGATCGAAATGTCCTACTCTCTATAATTTTTTAAAGTAATAAGTTGGTAAATTAATGAAATGTAGGTGAAATTACTTGTAAATGCTCCTCGATATCTTTCTTCTCGTAAGTTATACCACTAGGTGTGATGACGGGTTCTTGGAGGATTTCGAAACTAATTTTTCCACAGAGATAATCGGGTACTTCACGTTTCTAATAGAATGATACAATTAGGAATAACAATGATTGAATGAAAAAACAATTACTTACCCGACGTCGGTCATCAACTTTAGCAAATATCGTATTCAAATCATTTATTGAACTATCCTGAAAACGATATAAATATGATTAAGACGGCCGAAAGACCTTAAAGGTCGATAGCCAATAAAATATATTTATTATTATATTATGATTAAGGTGTGTTTAGAATTAGGAGTCAACATTTTTGAAGAGTATCTTTTTGCACCTAATGTATCAAATCTGAAAAGTAACCATGCCAAAATATCGAAACTGGACCGAAAGAAAGTATTGCTTCTTTCTGATATCGAAAGAATCGAAAAGTAAAAGTATCGATACTCTGTGGTATAGGTACTTTTCGGCATTCAAACAGTATTAACATCGATACTTATTGATATTGAAAGTATCGAAACTGAAGAAAGCGATACCAATATATTGAATAAAAATATCGGTATTTTTCGTAACATACAAATATCGATTCTGTTTCATATAGAAAGTACCAACTCCAAATCTATCGGAAACGCCACTGGCGCCACCTATTCACTAAAATACTATTAATTGCACAAATCATTAAAAATGTAATTACATTTTAAGTTTTCAGATGAGTACGCCATCCGTTTGTCGAAAGTAAAATGCGGGATAAACATATACTTCCATGTATAGATGGCGAATCAATCGTACATTAGCAAAAATATTGAAGTTTACGTTATTTAATAATTGTGATTCATCGCTGTACAATTTTAAAACTATTTAAAAATTTAAAGAAACTTACACATTTTTGCTTAACCTCCTGTACTTTATGCAGTTTCAAATCCGGATCTGCCTCCTCCAACTCCAATTCATCAATCTGCCTCTGTTTATCATCCACAATCAACTTGTTAATATAACTCTGCAGCTCAATTTCCTGTGCAATTCGCTTCTCTTCAGACAACGTAAACCGTTTCTTCCTCGCCGCACGCAGCATTGAAGAAATATCATCACCAAAGTTCAATTTCTGCTCCCTGGCTAAGTCGAACGCTCTTTGTAGATGCTTCACTGCTTCGTCGTTATTATCAGACTCAAACAATGCTTGGCCCATAAAGAAATGACCTTTAACCAGGGAAGAATCCATGTCTAATGCTCTCCTGCAGTCTGTACATGCTTGCTCCCATTTTTGCAACTTCAAATGACAAAGAGCTCTGTTTGTGAAGTAATGAGCCACATCAGGATTCTTAATCTACATAAACATATACGTTTCAACTGTAAATGTTTAGCAAAATATGTATTACTGCGGTATTACTTACAATTGCTTTAGTATACAAGTTTGTTGCATCTTCATACTTTCTTAGGCTAAACATCCGATTACCTTGCTCTTTTAGCTCTTTATCGCTGAGATTTTGCGTGGAATACATATGCTTACTCATTTTCCTGCCTAGAATGATATGCTGCCACTGATACTGCCGAGTTTCTAGCGCTTTTCCACGAAATTTGCTTTCAATAACGAAAACAATTTGTTAACATACTCCCTAGGAGACAAATTTATGGTGCTGTGGAATGCAAATTTATCAGTTGGAAAGATGTTTGATTTGTGATTATCGTATGCTTACAGAGAATATTACAGAAGAAATAACAGTAGATGTGAGAAAACTAGAATCTTCAGCCAAGATAATTTTCATGGACATTTGATAACAATATAACCAAACTTTTTGACAGATAATTTTTATAATGTTTTTCGATTAAAAACTGCTGAAAACTTATCTTGGCATCATATTAGCAACTTAAGAGTAATACTTGATATTTAAATATTTAATACTGTGTTTTCATGAGAACTCTTATGCGAAAGTAAATTTACTTTTTCAAATAAATGAGAAATGCATATTTGGAAGTCTAAATTGTTGCCTAATATGTTCATTTATAAAATTGGATTGCAGTTTACTCTTGAAAAATCTTAATTGCTTATGACATTATAAATTAATTGTTGTTGAACTTGAATAATAATGGTTTCACATTTGTCTATTCTTTTCCTTCGGCTGTCAAGGTTGTTAAGGTTGATAGGGTCATATTTTCATACATCAATGATTTTTATCAATATAGGCAACCAACCCATCAATCAACCTCACTTTTTATCATAAATATTTACATTTACCTCCAGATTTATATCGTTTCTAATTCTAATTTTTACTGTTTAAAGGATAAATAAAGCATTAAATCTATCAAAAATGAGTGGATTCAGTGGTGTTTTGCAATTGACAGACCTAGATGACTTTATTACACCGTCTCAGGTACATTTCCTTAATTTTTTTCTGGGTGATGTAAAACAATTATTTGTAGGAATGTGTAATGCCAACCGAGATAAAAATGACAAAAACAGGAACTGGTGCAAAGATTACAATAGGTGATGATGGCGATTACTTCGAACTTGGCAACGTATGTATATACCTCTTACAATCTGAATCGTAAAATAAGAGTTTTTAAAATTCAGGATGGAAATCAGCAAAAACTACAAAAAGTCGAGATCACTTTAGCTGATTGCCTTGCTTGTTCTGGCTGTATTACTTCAGCTGAAAGTGTTTTAATTACACAGCAGAGTCAGGAAGAATTACTGAGAGTATTTGAAGAGAATCAAATACTTCATAAAGTAAGACATTTTATTATAATTATAACTTTATAAATTTTATTATAACTTATTGTTAATAATCTTTTAGGCAGGAGAATCAGCAAAAGCAAAATTGATTGTTATCTCTTTATCTGTTCAACCTATTCTTTCACTTGCAACACGTTATAATCTCTCTCCAAATGAAGCTGCTGCAAAATTGGCCGGATATTTCAAATCATTGGGTGCTGATATGATTGTTGATATGACTTGTGCAGATGATTTCGCTTTAATTGAGAACCAACGTGAATTTATTCGACGCTATCGTGCGGTTCACAACGATGGCATGAAAAACGTGCTGCCAATGTTGGCATCCAGTTGTCCAGGTTGGGTTTGCTATGCTGAGAAGACTCATGGAAGTTATATTCTTCCCTACATTGCAACGACGAAGTCTCCACAGCAAATTATGGGTAGTTTGATAAAGACGTATGTGCGGGAAAAATATAATGGGAGAGAAATTTACCATGTTACTGTTATGCCTTGTTATGATAAAAAACTGGAGGCAGCCCGAGAGGATTTCTTTGATAAAATTACGGAGCAGAGGGATGTTGATTGTGTTATTACTGCAAGTAAGATTATTTTATCTTTTATATTTATTTTCATTATTCAAGTTGGTTTCGCGAAATGATTTTCGATAATAATTTAAGCAAAAATGGACAAATTGTGTTCTAAAATATTGAATTTCAGTTGAAATTGAACAAATGCTGATGAAAGACGGCCTCAGCTTAGAAAACATTTCTGCAGGAACATTTTCGGAGCCTTGGTTATCCACAAATGATGTACAACCGCAAATCAAACGACATATTGGTTCAGGTTCTGGTGGATACGCTGAAAGTATCTACAAATACGCAGCAAAGGAGTTGTTTAATGTTAGTGTGGACAAAGTTGAGTTCAAACAATTAAGGTAATACTTTTGGCAATGCGGAACGTTAACTTTCAAAATTTGGAAAACTTGAATATTATCTTTTTTTCAGAAATCCAGATTTCCGTGAAGTTATACTTGAAATCGACGGAAAAGTCGCACTGCGATACGCCATAGCGAATGGTTTTCGCAACATTCAGAATTTAGTACAAAAATTAAAGCGAAGTAAATCACAGTACCATTATGTAGAGATAATGGCATGTCCTTCAGGATGTTTAAACGGAGGTGCACAGGTTAGACCACAGGATGGGATACCCCTAAAAGAATTAACAGCCGAGTTGGAAAGATTATATTGTGAGCTTCCTCTTGCAGCAAATCCAGATGAAAATCAGGTAGTTAAACAATTGTATGACACTTGGTTAGGTGGCATTGATACTGATAAGGCTAATGCTATTCTTCATACTGAATATCACGCGATAATTAAGGCAAATACTGCTTTAAATATCAAATGGTAAATCTGTTTCAAATGGAGGTAAAATAAAAATGTAAAGAAAAAATCGGGTGTAAATATTGGTAAATTTTATGTAAAGTAAAAGTTAATATGTTTATTAAACACTTTATTTATTTAGAGTATAAATATTTGTAAAGAAAGGCGCAAGAAAATTTAAATGAAGTTTGGTTGCATGAAATGTCGGCAAAATTTGTATTTTCACTATTAGTAGTGACATCTAGATGTCACAAGCGAAAATTTGATCAAAATGTATGAAGAAAAGATTTCTATAAATAAAGTTCCAAAGATCTTAATGCTTAATGCATTCACAACTAAATGCCGTACTTTCGGAAATATTTGAATTTTACATCTCGAATTGACAAATGACAATTTTAGGCGGTGAATTTATTTTTTTAGTTATTCTGGGCGTTGAAAATGGAATAAATGAAGTTTCGAAATGCACAACGTGCAATGAAGAGACATGATTCAAAGGCAGCTACGAATAACAATAAATGCTAAATATAATAGAGTAATACGCCCATTGAACATTTTATTCTGTAAAATTACTACAAACTCATTGACTTTCAGTTTTTTTCATGACAATTACTCATGTTTACTCTTAGTAGTAGTTTCATCCTTACTATGAATAAACACAATCGAAAAGAGAATAACTCCAACCATCATCGAGAAAGCACTCACATAATAAGGATAAGCACTCGGAATGAACCTTTCATATTGAGTATGCTGCAAAGGCCTTACTGAAACCTGAGTAGTGCTATAGAGATGAGTATAACCGATGCGATCATAATCGACCTTAAACTGATACACTCCATAGACATCAGGAATCTTAAACTTTGCCTCATAGGCACCGTTTGCTTTACGCTTTAATGTGGTGCGAACAAACGGATCAATTCGCACAAACTCAAGCTGAATATCATCGGCGACAAAGGGCTGCCATTTACGATTCATAAACGTCTCGATTTCGATCGTATAGACAACATTGTCCATGATTGTGTATGCTGCAGGAGGCTGAGTCTCACCTTCAATGTGGTGACTTACAGACTTCACACGGAGTTCTCCCTTCATCTTAAACACCCAGTTGGTAATACGCATAGCTGCTTCCTGGTTACCGGAGATTTCATCGAGTTTGCCACCATGTGCTTTTTGTACCGGTGCGTTGAAGAATTCATCCGAGAAGAATGAGAGAGAACCGCTGAAGACCACGCGAGCGTTGTTGCGTGCCTGAAGCCCGGCGATGAGGATTGTGTTCTTGCCAACTGCATGAGGATACTAAACATACAGTTTTAACGATGAATACTATTTTATAAAGGATATAAGAAACAATGTAATGTTTAACATGACTGCATTAATGAATATTTGTAATGTGTTAATTAAGCAGGGAATGAAGAATGGTGTTGGGATGGGTTTTAAGTTAGAACATTGAAGCACAATGGCACTTCCAAAGGGAGGTTTGCCTGTGCCATCTGTGCTTCGCAGTCACCGCGCATGCGTTGGATGCTGTGTTAAATTTTATATAGTTTTTTAACTACACTCACAGCATGGGACGATGTAGAGAACATACGTCAGTGGCAGTGCCACCTGTGCTTCAACTACCAATCCCGCCCGAGCATATTGCATTACTTATATACGTTTCCGTATGCTGTCCCACCTGTCTCAGCATCCGACGCAGACGAGATAACAAAGCACAGATGGCGCAGCTGTGACCATATATTCTCACTACCACCATAGATTTGAGAATATCGGAGAACACTCTGTTACGTTACTTATATACCTTCCTCATCTCACAACAGCTTCCGGCGCAAGCGCGTTAACGCCGAAGTGCCATCTGTGTTTCAATGCTCGAACTTCAAGCACTAATTACAAACAAACCAACTTGAGCATATCAAGAATGTGGTACATATATTTACCATTAAATGTGTGAATATTACATGAGTGTAATAGTAAAAGAAAAAAACAACTTACATCTTTAATAGGTTGATCAGGATTATATGAATAAGCCGTGCTGTCAGCAGTCAAAATTGGCAACACCAGTGGATTCATCGGATCAGCCAAAATGCCAGTTCCTTGATACAGCATCGGATACATAATGGTCTTATCACCAGTGATAATCTCAGCATCGATGAGATTCTCAACGCCTGATACCAGCCTTGTGTGTTGCCCCTCATCATTTGCATCGTAATTCAAATGATCAATAACCATAGCACCATCTTCATCAACCTCGAAGCCATTCTCCGACGCGATTTCTCGCAATGCATAACCAGTTGAACTATCACCAGCAATCAAAACATTGCCACCATGATCGATAAACTTGATAATTGCATCAGAGCTCAACTGCCCACCGAATTCCTCCACAGACGGGGCGAAAATAATGATGTTATCATAGAGATACTCGCCGTATTTAGAAATGTGCAATGAGGCATCATCGGCTAGTTTGAAAGTTAGTGCATAACCGATTTCTGTAATTTGATTTATAATTAGCTAGAGATCATTAAAATATAAGCGGTATAACGATATAACCTAAATAGTATTGTAGTTAGGAGAGTTAAAAAGTGAACAACTTACCTTGAAGGTTTCTGAAGTAAATCGAATGAGTTTCTTTCACAACTTGATTATCCAAAAGCACCAGAGTGTTTTGTGCATTAATGCACGTGAAAAGGGTGAAAAACGCGAGAATAGAAAACCGCATCTTGCTTTTCGGCGCTTTTTTGGTGAAACAACACGTCCAACACGTCACCATCCAACCAAAATCTGATAACTGACTTAAAATTGACAATCGGCAACTTTGGCAACATTGATTTATGAATACCAGGACTGCTAGTCACCTTGACATCAGATGTAAAACAAGGAAACAGGTAACGGGCCATATAAGCAGATATCAGCAGATGTCCAGTTTTTTTTTGCATGTGTTTTGACAGCTATTTATTTCATAACTTTTGTCGTTTTTGTTTTTTGGGTTTCCAAGCCTGCAAACATGCTTCTCAACAGAGATATCACAAAAAAATCAGAAACAATATTTGTTTTCATTTTACTGTTATTACAGAAAATTGACTATCGATTGTCATTTGCGATCCTACTTTGCTCAGAAAAATAACGAGAAATTTTATTAGCGGTCCATGTATTCATGTGATTCATACGTACATGATCAGCAACCGTTTAAAGAAATGTAGCAATGTTGTCAGTTTTTAAACTATTAATTATTTAAAAAAAAAACATCTAAACATTTTGATATTTCTATCAAATAAGAACAACTATTCCATTTCTTAATTGTAAAACTTGTTTTAAAGATTTCCAAAGATTTCTTTAACTTATTAAAATTTTAAAAACAATCAAAAAATGGCAACGTTTAATATTTAACTAAAAAATTTAAATCTAGTTACCTTAGTTTTCTGAATGAAAGTATAAATACTTCCTGTAAACTAAATTAAACCCCTTGATTTTTTCCTTGTTTAAGCCGGTGAGTGAGCTATATCCAATAAATGATAAATCGAGACTACTTTATTCAAGTGCCGCATGGGGCGCATATTGACATTTCTTAGGTATGACAAGATCTACCGAGATATATCTATCCCAGTCATATGTAAACAGAATAGTAAACACTAATAAAAATATGGCGTCAAATGTGTGGTGCAGTGATGGTTTGAATAACTCGAGTGGCAATGTGTGTGCGTCTTTCGCGGTCCAAAACACCAGCAGTATGGATACGCCAGAGGCGAACTTCATCCAGAAACTATCCAATCGCCAGGTACCAAAAATACCCACTCCCCCAAAGCAGTTATGCGAACGCAAAAGGTGTAAGAGTTCGCATGGCTACCTTGATTTTTAATTATAAATCAGCGTCTCTTGACTGAAAATCGATGACATTCCAGCTCTTCGGCAAATTCGCCAATGAACCCCACACTAAATCAAAGACTGAGCTACCCTTCAAGCACATTCATCCCGAGAATGTGTTTATACTTGACGATTTGTTTGACTATTCTGAATCGCAATGCATGTAAGTGGATTTATTCGAAGTTTAGACGGTCTATGACATAGAATTTGAGTGATTTATGAGGGCTGGTTTTGCAGGGTTCATATCTATATGGGCTTTACGATCTGCGGTCAGTATTTTATAAGTTATAAGGAGAATATCGACGACATGCTTGGGCTGTCGCCGCTTGTTAATTATGATCTATATGTGTGGCGATTCGTGCCTGGAAAGAGGTTTGCTTTTCATAGCAAACATAAGATTTTCAAGCTGCTCAAGCATGGCGAACTGGATGAGATTACCTTCATGCAATACCCGACTGATCCCTACAAATTGTATTGTTATGGTGTCGTGTAAGTAACAATCAGTTTTTGTTTTTATTTTATTTAAATGAGTCGAGAAGTCTATAAAAGTGTACAGCCAACTGTGATTTGTTGAGAAAGTGACGTTCTTAACGGTTGCCATGGTTATAGGGCATTAAAATGCATGGACGGCGGCCATTTTAGAATAACATACTTTGTTTTCAAATTTATCAGCAAATAGGTGTGTTTGTTATATTTTAAAATGGGTACAAGGAATATTTGTAATTTTTTGGCATCTTTCACGAATGCAATATTTCACTACATTTGTAGGTTTATCGTGTTCTAAACTTTTGCTTCTTATTAAGTTAACGCTTTAAACGTACATAAATTTGGCCTACGGGAATTAAAATTAATAAAACAGCGTAAGAACATAAATTATTCGATAAGATTCGTATATTCAATTTTATGGCCGTTTTAAGTTTGAAAACAAGTGCATTGAAATTGACACATACATTAAAATGTTCCAATTGCAACTTTAGCTATTAAGAACTAATTCAGTTATTTATATAATTATATAAATAAGTACCAACGTATATACATTTTCCAACTAACAAGCTAATTTTTTATTTTAGAAACAATGTTACTCCTTCAATGTCATACTTGACGATTTTAACACTGCCGATTAGCGATAGTTGTAAGTTTTGTAACGAGAATATTAGACAAATTGACGGTAAGTGTACATAGTTTTTGATTTAAACCTTCAATTATACCATTTCAATCCCAATTACAGACTCACTGTCCCAAGGATGGTGCCTGACTCACGGTTTTATGCTGCATTACATGTTCACTATGTCCCAGCCGACGCCCACGTTTGATGCTCATGTTTCTCTGGCGTATCCTGATCACTTCGTGATCAACACGGGTTATTATATTCACATTTTGAATATATCATGCTATAAGCCGCCCGTATCGTCGTCGATGCCTTTCGGGACTGCCAATGATGATTTGCCCCTAAAAAGTTTTCAGAATGCCGATGCACTTTCGGAGGCGTCTGAAGGGAGCGATAACTTCAGTGCGAACAGCATTGTCGAGGCGATACTCGAGGATTTTCGTGACGATGACCTGTTGGATACTGGTGATGGCACTAAGCCGTTTCACGAATTGAATATTAGTTGCGAGCCGTTGAATGTCACTGGGAAAAGTTATCATAACGCTCTGGTGCAGAAGAGTATTGTGGATCCGCGTTTGAAGAGGTTGCAGGGGAAAGAATACACGTTTTCGGTGCCACAGGCGTCGAATTCACAGAAAGAGAAGCAAAAGATTGACAAAAAGATCGCTGAAAAAGCGTATGAGTTTACTGAAGAGAATGAGAAATGTGAGAAGTTGAGTAGTTTTCGTAAGAAGCGTCTTGCCGACAAAAAGTATGAGTTTTCCGAGGATAATTCGGAGAATATAGTTCCTTTTAATTCGCTGCGTAAGGAGCGACGTTATCTGTTCAAATCGCGTACAATTAAATCGCCGGAGTTTAGCGGTTTGTTTCTCAGTCCGCGTTCGAATGGCATTCGATCGCCGATGCAGTCGCCCAACTCTCGCCACGGCCAGTTCAGTCCTGCTGGCCGAAATATTTATTGTCCTGCATTGCGCCACTCGCCGCATCATTCCAAGTCGCCGATTTCGCCACGCGAGTATCGCAAGTTTAATGTATACTCGCCTAGTTTGGATAGCGATTGTTCGGATTATGATAGTAAATTAGTGCTCAGACAAATCAATAATCTTCCTGGCAGTAATTCGAAGGTTAGTCCACCCACGGGTTTACTCATCGTTGATTCGAAGAAGGACGAGTCGTACAAGTGGATCAAAAAGGTGGTGCGTCGTTTTTCCAATGGGGATTTCGAGAATAGCTCATTGCTGTCCGGACAAAGTCGTGGTATGTATTGTTGGCGTGCTTTAAGTGCTTTTAATTTAATGTCTTGTTTTTTAGATGATTATAACATCCCAATAGAGATACCGATTCTAGTTCAAACTTTAGCCGATCAACATTTAGATGTAATACCCGATTTTAAGGCCGATTTGGTGACTGAGACGCAGCTGATCGTCACGCAGCGTTCCTTTGATTGCGAACAGTTTGTACAAAGCCGTGCGCAACGTTTGTGCACTGAGCATGATCTTGTTTTCCTTCATTGTGAGGATTACGATGTTGAATTATTACACGTGAGTTATTTTTTAATTATTGCCCTTATTTCGATACTAATCGACAATTATCGATATCACATCGTTGCTTGTCGATAATTATCAGTATGTCAAGTATGGAAGTATTATTGAGACTTGTCTATATTTATCTTATATTTATGCTTATCAATATGTATCAATTCGTTTATACCACTCTTTCGGAATTAACTATGTGAATATCGCAATCAATTTTTAATTCAATTTTATACAGATATGTCCTTTGGAAGGATACATAATCTGCAAATCTGTGATAAAAATATGCGCGATGAAGGCAATGGATCAGACGACCAACTCGAAACTACACACATACGTCGCCCAATGTCTCTTCTCCTGGAACATCCAGAGCAACGCTTTTGAACTCATAGAACCGCCCGAACCATCACGACTCCATCTCCAACATCCCGGCAGCATCTTACCGAAATTCGACTATGATATGCCGCGTGTTCACTCACGTCCAGTACTCGTCATGAATCTGAACATGAACGCGACAAAGGCGCACATCCGTGACTACAGCAATCGCTATGAAATCCGCATAGGCACCGGCGACTCGCGCTTCTTCTCGCCACCCGGGTCTCTCGACTCGGACCTCGACGACGACTACCTATTGCGAGGCTAAACAAACTCGTGGTGGTTGTTAACGTAAACGTAAGTATTATTCATAATTAATTGGCAAAATAGACGTCTCTTTATTGAGGCAACAACTATATTGAAATTGCAAAACAGAACAAATGAAACACATAATATGGAATAATATACATAAGATTATCTGTGATTAAAGTTGTGAGCATTATAAATAAATGTGTATCCCGATGAATCTTGTTGTGGCTTTAGCGAAAAACGGTGGATTCCTGTGAGCAGTCATCGCAATCTGCTTTGGGTTTGTTTTGTTTGACGGAGAAGTTTAGACTCCAGAAACCTAAATAAAAGAAATTCTGCGAAGTTTTTTGTTTCAATGAATTTATTTTGAGTAATTTACCTGAAAATGTGTCGTCTGGTTCTCTTAAGATGATTGGCTCCATGTGTCGACGACAAGGACTTCCTTTTATATCACATTGTCGACAATTTATTTGTTTGGGTTTTTCCATGGGACTACGAAATACAATTCAGTTAATTTTTCACAAAATTAAGTAAATATAAACGTATGTGTGACTTGAGTATAGGCAACTCAAACATCAGTGTGTACCGAGACAGAAGTGTAAATTATAACAAGGCGAACCCGATGTATATCGAAGATGATTGACAACGAACATTTACCGATATTCGCAAAGCAAAGCCGCGAAATTTAAAATCTTACAAATTGTTTACAATTGCTATTTCCTGACAATTCCCAATTAAAAAAGAATTTAAAAAACACTTACATGCTACAAATTTCAGTCTCATCTGCAGTCTCACCATCACGAAAGCGACTGTCATCCTTCAATTTCTCAAGCAAATCATCAATATCTAACATTGAATTTTGCATCCCTTCATTTTTAGGTGTTTGATTATCGCACTGATTTTGATTATTCAACTCTCTAAGCACTTGTGTTTCTGTGCCAATGTGTTCATTCAACGAGGCGTTTTTAAGAGTCTGGTTTTTGTACATCTGCGTTAAAGTATACATACTTTGCGAGCATTTCTTCGGTGCTGGCCGCTCAAACAATTTTTTCTTTGCTGTCGCTCTGATTGAAGCCTTACTCTTCGAAGAACATGCAAGCTCAGGTGTAGATTCGATAACATCATCCATTTCTAAATCGATAATATTCTTCAATTTAGGCGTTTTTGTTACCACTGGAGGTAAAGTAAATTCTTTACTCTTCATGTGTCTTAAATTCCTCTTCTTTTTTATCACAGGACTTAATTTTTCAGGGCTTGCAAGGATTGAATCACAGTCCGAAAGTGAGGCAATGTTTTGATTGAAGCAATTTACTTCCCCGCTTTGATTGAACATATCTGGACTTTCTTTAATCAGAGTCTTGTGATGTGCTGGAGATTTCTTGAGTCTTAAATTTTTCGGTTTTGTAAATTTGTTTTTAATTGGCGATTTGTGCTCTGATTGTTTTCGACCTTGAGGTAGAGGTATATTTTCTTTAGGACTTTCCGGTCGCAGATTTGTTTGTATAGCTAAATAGGCAGTCTCCATATAGTTTTTGATTACTGAAATATTCGTTTTGTACAATTAATTTTAAAAACAAGTAATAAACTTACCTGATACTTCCTGATCAAAGGCACTCAACAGTAAATCTAATTTTCTCAAGTGTTTTGACTTTCCAGCACCAATATTGTCCATTGTTGATGAATACATTGATATCCAGTCGTCATATGTCGACATGATTATATTTAAATAGAAATGTATAAGAAATTATTATAAATATTGGTATATCAAAATTATATTACGTATAGGTTATGTATAACGTTTGTTAAAAACAACGTAGATGTCAATTATATGTATAGATCGTTGCCTATCTTATATATTGAAGAATGTTAACAGTGAAAGCTATGGTGTTTAAATTATAGCGAAGTTTTGTGACAATTCCAAATTCCAATGGATATCGTTGAAGTTGAGACAATTATAAATTTGGACGCTACATATTATGATGGGTATCCTAAAAATTTAAAAAAAATGTATATATGTGGATTATGGTTTCACTCACAAACATGTTACAAATTAGAATTGACGCCCAATGTCGAATCCAGGCAACTTCCTAATCGTAGGAATGATCTTAAGTATTTATTCATCTAGTGTATAGTTGGTTGTCCAACTATACAACACCATACTATTATGAATACCTGGCTTAACTTCAATGTCAGTGCATCAAACGTCAATTTTTTCAAGATAACCAAGAACATACCACCAATACAGTAATATCTAAAGGTAAATATTGATAATTATCCGCCACTGCTTGAATGCCGGCATCGCATGATCTCACCAAAACGCTCAATCACTCGCCGAATGCACTGCGACCTTCCCAAACCTACGCCAACAGTGCGTGCGTGTGGTTGGCGCTGTCAGTGTAACTGTTTCAAAGAAATTATGAACAACTATTATTTAAAACGCGCACAATCTCGGTCTATAAATAAAATTACAGTATGTCTTTGTGAGTTTGGCTCGCGCCGATCGCTTTAATTGCGCGTGTAACATCTCCGAAAAGCGGGTTTTTGTATTTCGTGTGGGTATGTGTTGTAATGGCCATATATGTATATTGTTACAAATTGTTTTGTAACCTTTGTCCCGCTAGCAATAAATTAATACAATTGCGTGTGTCATAGCGCAGACAACTACAATCTCTCCGCTTGTTTCTAGGATTTAACAACATTATGATAGTGGCCGTTGGTAGATGCGATTTGAAACATGTTAGAAGGTCTTGTTGCATGGGTGCTTAACAATTACTTGGGCAAGTATGTTGAGAACTTGAACACAGCCCAACTGAGCGTTGCGTTACTTACTGGTGAGTTACCGTTAGTCAATACCAACTTGTTTCTTCATCTATTTACGTCGCTGATTTAATGCTTGTAATTTGTTTGACACAGGCGAGGTTGAACTTGAGAATTTACCACTCAAGAAAGATGCACTTCGACACCTTGGATTTCCGGTGCAAATCAAAGCTGGTTTTATTGGGAAGATTAAGCTGCAGATTCCAGTTAGACAGATTAAGTCAGCGCCTTGGGTTGTACAGATTGAGCAATTGTTTCTTGTTGCTACACCGTTACCTGTTCAAGAGGTACATCCGTTTTTTGAGATTTTTTGGTTGCTTTTCCTTTTTTGGAGTTTTGTAGCTTTTAAGGTCTTAATAAGGTGATTTATTATAGTGGGATGATGAAACTGAGAGATTGATAGCCCATGAAGAGAAGTTGAGTGCTTTAGATGACTTGGAGGCCAGGTGGCGGCTGGAAAATGATACCAAAGATAATTCTACTTATTATGCTAGTTCGTATTCGTCGTGGTTAAATTATGGCACTGGATTTATTACAGATATTATAGAAAATCTTCAGGTATGTTATTTTGTTTGTTTAAACAAAATTTGAAAATCTACTTCAAACTAGAAAAAGAAAAATCTTATTTCCCATTATTATTGTTCAAAATGTCGGTCAACTTAGAGATCAAATCATGATATTACTATTAAAATGTACATAAAGTCATTGCTGCCATATTCTACACCTATATATAACTATATGTAAAATTCAAAATGACTTGAAGTTAAATTGAAAATTATAACATGTTAAATTTAAAATGACCTGTCTTATTACAAATGACAACCATGGCCGTTTATCACATTTAAATAGCAATATACATTCTTATACATTCTCTTAAAGGGATATACCTCTAAGGAGAGGGTACACTTGAGTCCTCTTGTTTGAATGAAATTGAAAAACCTCTTTAAATCTTTCCTTCTTGTGTTCTTATGAATAGAATAATTGTTTCGATGTTTTTTCTACCTTCCTAGCTAAAAATTCGCGATGTACACATTCGTTATGAAGACCACATCAGCATCCCAAACCGCAATGTGGCGTGTGGCATCACCATGGAGTCCTTCTCGGCGCAGAGTAGCGACGAGAATTGGCAGCCCGGTTTTTCTCACTGGAATCGCTCACACGCCTCTTTTAAACTCCTTGAGATGCAGAAACTTTCCGTGTATTGGAAAGAAGTTACCAGTGAAGAACTCCTCGCTCAGACCGACATCGCCCAGCTGGCTAGTGCGATGTCGACGACCGCCGAGAATAAGTGCGCATCACACTGCATCCTTCAACCGGTGAGTGCACAGGCTAAATTTAAAGAAAATCGTTCCGAACAGCCGTTACGTTCTGATGAACCTCGCATCACCTGCGATCTTGAATTGGAGGAGGTCCCGATGGTTTTAGTCGATTGGCAACACGACCAAATCATCAAATGTATTAAAGGCTTGGATGATGTGCATCGATATCGAAGGTATCGCAAGTTTCGGCCGCCGTGTTCAGTTAAAGAAGACGCACGTGCATGGTGGATGTATGCGATTAGCTGTTTGAATCCTACAGGACAACCTGAGATTTGCAAGCCGAAATTAACGCTACTTGAAGTCCTGGAACGATGGAAGACTAACTTAAAGTATGTGTCGATTTATAACAAGATGTTGATTACCCCCACCGTGGTTTTACCTCTTGATGAAAAGTCCCTGAAGGATGATGTTGAATGGACTAGGGATTTCGACGAGTTGAAGGTTCTAAGAGAAATTGCGATGAAGTCTATACCTCTACAGAATCGAGGATCAACTTGGAGTAACTCAGCTGGTGGTAGTACTCTAGTGAGATGGTTCCCTCAGTGGATGGGTTGGTATGCCACGCCACCTACCGAGAATACTGCCCCTCAGGAAACCACTCAATTGGAGGGGGAGATTTTACAAGCTCTATCCGACTCGATTGATAACAACACCCTGTTGAAACGGGACGCCGTCTTTGGCAAGTTCAGTTTTACATTGAAAAGTGGCACCTTGAGTCTTTGTACAATCGTGGAGGAAACTAAGGAATCGTTTCCGATGTTGGAACTTCAGTTTAAGAACTTCTGCTTGGGTATTGTAAGCAAACCAAGGACTTCATCTTTTTCTGCAGAGTTATCTCTAGGTGCATTGTTTTTATTCGACAAAGTGACTCCGAAAACCCTATTTCCTATTCTGATTGGACCTCCTGGGAACGATCGAAATATTGGGCTGCGTACAAGAGGACCTAGTCCACGGGTTAGTGTGGCTTCCAAACCTGACGCTTATATTTTTCATATGATCTACGAGAAGAAACTCGAGGCGAATCAGTATCGACTTTCAGTGAAGACTAATTCGTTGGATGTCGTCTATCAACCTACAGCAATGCGTTGGTTGATTGAATTTCTCTGCCTACCTCATCAACAACAGATTACCCACCAACAAATTGAAGCAATGAAGACACGAACGAAACGGGAGTTGATAAAAAACTGGGAGCAGATTATGGATAGTCGGATGTCAGCTAGGAAGTGTTGGGAGCTCCACTTGGATATAAGTGCCCCACAGATTTTCTTCGTTGAACAATTTCATGACCCCAACTCGGCTGTGGCTGTAATTGATTTCGGAAGACTTCAGTTGAGAAATAACCATGACCATCCTGAAATTAGTGTTGCTTCTCCCCAGCCTGATGACCCTCCCATGAAAGTCGTCGAAGATGAGGAGGATATGTTTATGACACCTTGTTCAACACCTCCTGCTAGTGAGGAAAGTGATTTAGAAAGTGATCTCTATCAGGGTTTGACTAATATGGGTGAGAATGTCATCAATCTGAACGAAGCCCTTTTACACAACAAGATCTACGATCGGTATACTGTTGAATTGACAGACATGCAGATATTGGTAGCTAGAGTGAAAGATAATTGGAGGTATGCTCATAATAAAGGAACGTCAACTCTGCACGTCTTGGATCGATTCAATATATCTCTTCAGATTGAGAGGCGGGTTGTACACACATACGATCCAAGTTATCCCAACTTGACACTGAATGCCAATCTTCCTAAACTTGTGGCGCATGTTAACGAGCATAAAATTTCGGCGGCTCGTAAGTTGGCTCAAATTATCACAGCCACAGGACTTCCATCACCCTTTAATTCACCCAACGCGACTATAGAACCAGAGATTGTTGTAACTACAGATGAAGAAGATACATTGAGTATGGAAAACAGCATGGAACTATCGCGACTTTTAATTCTTCAATTTACGGTTGATCATTTAGCTCTGGAAGTTCAAAGTCGAGGACGGTCTGTGGCTGAGCTTCAGGTCGCAGGAGTAAAGTTTGGTTTTACGAAGAGACCGAGCGATCTGAATTTAACACTATCTGTACATAGTTTACTTTTGGTCGACGCCCTGCAAACATTCGGACCGGATTTCGAGTTGTTGATTGCAAGTCACAAACATGTCGGAATGGATTCCATGTCTGGAAGTTTAAGAGATAGTGAACCGACGTCCCCAACATCTCCAGGTAGTCCTGATCATAATAGAGTTAATGCAACATCTCCTGTGGCACTTACGTTAGCTTTGAGTAGTTTAGCAACATCCCCACCACCCAATCAGTCGTGGAATAATCGAGTGATTCTAGATCAGGAGGCTTTGATCAGTTTAGACTTGATTCTTGTATTCGGTGTCGAAGCTATGCAGATTGCAAACATTCAGTTTAATAACTTGGATATAATCGCAAATCAGGAGACCATTGTTGAGCTGATGGGTTTTATACGTCGGGTATTCCCTGATATGAAGTCCCAGAAACCGTGCAATCCTTTAAAACCTATTGTATCAGAGTCTGTTCAGTCTTCGATTGAGTCCTTCGATAATATCGATGGACCTGATGAGGAATCAACTCCTAATATTGGAACTACCGAGATTACGTTTGATTTTCACCGTTTGAATGTGCTACTGTTACGAGGGGTTTTAAAAGATGGTCAAGTTGTTGGTAAGAAAATTTGCACCTCAACGATGTCTGATGCTAGAATTCAGGCGACAGTTAGCAAAAAAGTGACAATCGAAGGATCTTTAGGAGGTTTACAAGTTCATGACTTGACACCAGATGGTTATATGCATCAAAGGATTGTGAGTGTTGGAAGAGATCCATTAATGGAAACCATGCACCCATTGTATCTGATCGCCAATAATGTCCTACCTGAAGAAAATACAGCGTTTAGTTTTAAGATCGTTCGTACGTTACAGACAAATCAGATGAAAGATAAAGCAGATATAAAGATACGTATGGCTTCTTTGTGGTATACACATTCACCACATTTTGTCATGGAGTTGCAATCCTGCGCGACGGAATTTAAACAGTATTTGGCGAATTTGGCAAGATCTATTCGTGTTGCTGCGACAGATATGGCTCTGGGACTGGTTCATGCACGTGCAGAGGCATTGGCACAGTCTATTTATATGAATTCAAGATTGTCAGCATCTATTTACGGAAGTGCGTTATCGTTTACTGAAGTATCATCTCCGAGAAAACGGCGAAGGAGTTCCAGTATGGAATACTCATTTTCGGGGTATTCTTCAGTTAGAGATACAACCTGTCCTCAGACACCCTATACGCCAATGGACGATGGTAATTTTAAAATTGATATAGAGTTGGATATTGTCCTAGACAGTCCTGTGGTGGTTCTACCTAGAACATCAAGTAGCACCCAGGTGTTTGTGGCCCATCTTGGTAAAATTACAGTGAACAATAACAAACCTCAGGCGGATTATAACAATACTGATTCGTACATGGAGCATTATTATATTGAAATTCGAGATATGAATTTGTTCTCTCTGGATACAGCAATACGTCGAACACCTGGACCTCTGGCAGCACGACCTGAAATTTTGTATTCTTGTGATACTCTTGCTAAACCCATTCTTCATGACACAATCATTGAACTAAGGATAAACAGGGAGATTTTCTATAAAGATGCACAACAAAGTTTGTCGAATTTACTCTTGGATGATGATTGTGATGATCCACTTTCAGACACACAGAACTACCAAGAGACGGAGAATATTGAGGTAACAGGCATAGTTGTTAATGCTCTGAAGATTTCTCTAACACGGGCACAGTACGAACAACTTTTGGATACTCTTCAGTGGTTGGCGGTTTCTGCAGAAAAATATGAAAACACGGCTAGTAAGAATCCCATTTCAAGTCTGGCAGACATCACAGAAGAAGATACTGGAGTGACTACTCTGAATATGGACCCACATGTAAGGGCGAAGCTCTTTTCTAATGTTTCTATTAATCGACAACATACTGATACGCGGTTTGTGTCAGCCAAAGTGAATTTTGAATTGCCTGATTTTACTATCGAACTTCGGGGGGACTCTCCCACAGGAGAGCAGGGTCTAGTGGACCTGTCTTTCCGTGATTTCAATTTTACTTACGATCGAGGCCATTTATACGAGACGAATATTCATGTCTCTTTGCGGTCGATTTATATGGAGGACCTTCTTCAGCCTGATGGGTCAAAACAGCGAGCTATGGTCATTTCTTCGAATGATGAGATTCCTGCTGGGGCTAATTGTGTTTCACGTTCGTGTCCTGATATAAGCGGTAATCCTGTCAGAAGTGGGAGTGTTAGGGGTTCTCTTCCTGATCATCTTGAAGCGTTTTCTGGAATGGGTGTTAATCGATCACACTCCATTCATAAAGAGGTACCAAGAGAGGTTTCTACAAACATGTGCCCGAATACCCCACCCCCAAGTCCTTCGCGTACCAAACCTGTGCGTAACCTGGTACTGATATCCACACTCTTGATAGACCCTAAAGTTCCTAACTTTGAAACGACTTACAATTCGGTTCAACGCTCCACATCTGTCGACTTTAACTGCCTGGATTTGGTCATTAATGTAGAGTCTTGGGTGGTGGTCATAGATTTCTTCAGTGCCACACCTTCCGAAACTGCCACGAGGCACAATCGACGATCCATGTCGCAGATAGATCTGACGAATCTTGATACAATTGAAAGAACCAATGTTACGGTGCGATCTTTGACGGTCGTGTTGGTCAAACCTGAAAGGGATATTGGTAAGGCCAATATTTCAAATATAGAAGTCTCTGTTATGAAGAAGAACAGAAGGAAGGAGGTTGAAGGTAAACTTGGTTCGATGTCCCTACTTGATTTGACATCGCATGGTGCGATTTACCGAGAACGTTTTATGACCTCCGGGAAACAGGCCCTTACTTTTAAATATGTCCGTCATGGATCCGAAGAGATCACGGACTATGATTCCCAGCTGACTTTAGATATGTCCTCTGTGATATACGTACATACAAAACGATTTGTTGTAGAGCTACAGTCGTTTTTCAATCATTTCACGCAGTTACAAACAATTATGGCCGGAATTCGAGCGGCTACAAGTGGGCAAGTGATTAATGACGATCAACAACGATTTTCTATCATCCTTACAGCTCAATCCCCGGTTATTGTCCTCCCTGTGAGTTCGAAAAGTTCCCAGCTTATTATCGTTGACTTGGAACATCTTAAAGTTACCAATTGTTTTAAATTCAATGGTGAAGAGGGTACCATAAGTGTTCAATCCAATTTGAATCAAAGTAAACGAAAGTGTCTGCTGGATGTGATGCACCTAGACCTGAGGAACGTTAATCTTCAGGCGGGGGAAGCCACTACAGATATGAATCCACGTGGTATTGAATACCGTTTGGGGAATTATAGTATTCGTCGCGTTGGAGATTCACTGCTGAGGAACAAATGTCATTTGAAGATACAAGTTGAAAGAAACTTGAATTCGAATGTTTGTCATAATGTACCTGATATGAGTATACATGGAGAGTTGAGTACTCTCGATGGGACGTTAGATCTTAATCAGTATAAACTCGTCAGAGGTTTCCTGGCTCATAATCTGGGGGAAAACACTGAGCACATTTTACCGTCTGTGCAAGCACCTTTCGTGACTGCCGAATCAAATATTCGTGAAGTTTGGACCTTGTCGTCTTTACGCCTTGATCTCTTGAATGTAACAGTTCGTCTTCTACAGAGTAAGAACACTGGTCCTTTGGCATGTATAAATTTTATCAAATCGCGTCTGACTGTGGAGGCTTTTAGTAATATGTCTCAAGATATAGATCTTGTGTCTCAGGAAATTTTGATTCTGGATACACGGTTTACAGACACACCAAGAACTAAATGTTCGAATGTTTTTACCAACATTTTGGAACCGATCAAATTGGCTAAACAGGGGGACTTGGTACAGGTGGAGATTCATAGCAGACAGAGACGAGATCATGCTAAATTTACGATTCTGTTGAATAACATGAGGTTAATGGCTGTTTTTGATTGGTGGGCAATGGCGAAACAGTTCATATTTCAAGACATTGATGAGGAGCCTGCTAGTCCCAGTAGACGGAAAGCGCTTCCTAGTGGCAGCAAAGAAGTGGATTCTGAGGCTATCCCCTTTGAACTGAAGTTGAACATCACAGACTCGGAAATTGTGGTACTTGAAGATACCTCTATGTTAGAGACGAATGCTGTTATCTTAAAAAGTACCACTGTTATCACATATCGGTCTGCTTTAGTTGAAAAGCCACTATCTTGCAATTTAAATAACTGCGAAGTGTATTCTTGTGTTTTTGATAAAGCTGAAGAAACGGCCTTGTCTATCGTGGACCCAGTGACGTTGAACATGGAGATCAATAAGGATCGAGTCCTCGATATCCAACTATCAACTCTTACGGTTCGTCTGTCTTACTTTGATATGATGATGTTTATGCAAATCTTAAATTCGTTACCGAATCAACTGTTTTCTTCAAGAACAGCTAAGGAAATCAACGGGGAGATGAATCACAAGATGGTTGATAAATTAAAGTCTCTTGGGTTCAAAGAAGATGACTGTATTGTTGCTCTTCGGGAAACTAGGCATAAATTAGATGATGCAGCCCTTTGGTTGACCCAGAATGCTCAACCAAAAAGTGAGGCTGAAAGTGAATCAAATGTTCATGTGGTGGAACTTAAGGCGAATAAAATATTTATGTGTATTATTGATGACTGCGGTGATTCCGATGTTCCTCTTCTTGAAATAACCTTATCTTCCTTATATTTACGTCAAGATTTGGGAGGGTACCAAGAGCACGAGTACAAAGGTGCTTTGGAATGTGTTTTATCAGGGGACTATTATAATAGAGTTCTTTCCGGGTGGGAACCCATTATTGAACCATGGAAATGTTTGATAACCTGGGGTCATGCGTTGTCTATGAATTTATCCAAAACACGACTTGAAGTTATTGTAGAGTCTAAGGATGTTCTCAACGTGAATGTAACGTCAACTTTTATTGAACTCTATAGACAAGTACATGATAGTTGGATGCAAGACTTCTACTCTCCTATTAACCGGAATCAGGTGCGGCGTGATAAACGACGGTCACCATTTGTCCCATATGCAATTAAGAATGAAACAGGATCCCCTTTGTATTACAACACCCTGATTGCTGCTGTAAGTGATGGTTCCTACAACGCAGTCAAACAGAATGAGTCTGAAAGACAGTTGGTGTTACCAGGGGAAGAAGCACAGTTTTCCTTCAAAACACGTGATAAAATTCGGCATAGTGATACACACAAAATGAGACTTCATCAGTTAGCTGTGCAAATCTGTGGCTATGAAAGCATCTCACCGGTTACAGTCGATAAAGTGGGGGTATACTTCAGGCAAGTGCAGGCTCAACAGCAGATCTCTACAGATTTACCCATGGCACGAATTGTTTTGGATGTTTCACTTGCTGGGTTTGCGAAAAAGTTAGTCACAGTGCGATCTGCTCTTCAGGTTGTTAATAAATTGACCGATACGATTGAATTGAAAGTGGAGAGTGTTTTACCACATGATTCCGTCACTCTGTGGACACCTAGTAAGGTATTTCGAGTTGAAAGTGATTGTACCTTATATGTCCCTATAGTACACACTCATTCATTGATCAAAGTCAGACCAGTAGTTCAAAATCAAAAGTTTACTTATTGCAGTCCTTCCATCGAATGGGAGCAAATGGCACGGTCCTCAGGGAATGGTGTAGCACATGATATAAAGAATTGCCATACACATCGAGGGTTAATCTACAAATTTTGTACTGAAATCAAGCGGGAGAACTATCCGAAAGACAGGTCTTCCCAACGCGCACAACCTGCACATACAATTACGTTGCTGCCAAGTATATTATTGGTTAATTTATTACCGCAGGATTTATTATACTGTATAGGGGCGATTAAAGGACGCATTGGTGGTGGCTCACAAACAGCTCTGTCTAATGTAGATCCTGAGAATAATGTGGAGATTAAAATACTTTTGGATAACTTCCCCACGAGTAATTCGTTGATAGTTCCTTCGGGTACCAATAGTTTTGCCTGCCGAATTCGATTGGAAGACAGTAGTTCTAGGAAGATGTTTCTGATGGCTCAGGTTACCCCACATACGGATGCAAAGATCAAAATCACGATAACATCGCCATTTTGGATTATTAATAAAACGGGTTTACCGTTAGTGTTTCGACAACACGGAGTCTCTCAGGACGCGGCTGGTCAGTTTAGTGAGCATGAAGTGGCACGAATGGTTGCACCACTTTTGTTTAGCTTCTCTGATCCGGCTGCTAGCAATACGGTAACGACACGCGTAGGGACGAATGTGGCGTCTAATGGGTCCCCACAATGGTGTCAGAATTTCCATCTGCAGCGGGGAGTGCAAGTCAGGAAGATACGGGTTTCAATGAGGGACAATCGCCCTGATGTGGTGTTTCTGGTGGGGATTGAGATTCGTCAGGGACGTGGGAAATATAGGAATACGAGTGTTGTTACCATTTCACCAAGGTACCAACTGCATAATCGAAGTTCGTACAGATTGCAGTTTGCCCAACAATGTTTCGCGTTAAAAATGGACGAGATTAACTTTATTAAGGCTATGCCCAATGCGAATATGCCATTTCATTGGCCCAGGCCCGATCAGGACCTTCTACTGTGTGTGAAAATTCTAGATATTCCTGATTGTCAATGGTCAGGAGGGTTGAAGATCGACGCGAATTACTCTATGCACGTGAATGTTAGGAATATTAATGGGCGGATGTACTTTCTACGTTTGGAGGTGGTTCAACAGGGTGCGACGTACTTTGTTATTTTTACGGATGCTGATACAATGCCGCCGCCGATTCGGATTGATAACTTTTCTGAGGTTTCCATGAAATTCGCACAAACATGTTGCAAGGAGTCGCATACCAGTGTGGCACGTGCACATTCAAGTGTTCCGTACGCTTGGGATCAACCAACGAAGCAGTGCTTGTTGACCATTGAAGCACCAGGTGGAATTTCACATACTTATGATATTACCAAATTTGGTACAGCTCCCCAGTTGTCGTATGAGAACTTTATCTATATTGCTTTCTCTGCTACGTTTCGACTGATGTCAGATTTACCAGATTGTACGATGGAGAATCAAGAATTGGTGTTGGAGGTCGACGCCAGTAGACGCGTTATTTTAGCGAGGAAGGAACAGGGTAGTCGGTCACAGTTATGGCGTATGTCCAGCACTGGTCAACTTCAACACGAAGGAAGTAGTCCTCCATCACATCCCAGTCAACTTAGAAGGGAGAATATATTGGTGTTGGATATTGAAGGGACTGCTCCACAGCCGAATACGTATACTAGGTTGGCTTTGAGGCGTCCGGATCCACGACGGAAGAGTACTCAAACATGGCGGTTTACTGAAGAGGGACGTCTGTGCTGCGTTCATCACAATATGTGCGTGCAGGCACAGGATGGCTTTTTTGGTTTGCGACAAGGTGAGCATTAATTCAGGCGTACCATATTTAGTAGATGCATGAAAGTGGCGTCATTATTATTTCATTGCAGGTAGCCGCCTAGCTTGCTGGCAACCGTGTACGTATTTCTTTATTTCATACGGCTTTACTGAACATAATGGCGGGAATATGTAGAACATGTACTTATTCGGTTATTGGGTTTCTTGGAAAGGGGGAATACCCTTGTTCCTCATAGAATTTCTGGAGATTCTAAGTTTACTAAAGGGCATAAAAACTCTGTAGGCAACAACTCAAAAGCATTTTATTTTAAATCTGTGAGGAACAAGTCGTTTTCCTCTTGCGTATGCTTTTCCAAAAATCTTCCACCTTGCATCCTACATTCTCGATTTCCTCCACAGGGAACTCAGCTGTATTGGGTCTCCCTCAGCCGATTTGTCATCGAATGACAGATAGTGGTGTCCCTGTTGAACAAGCAGTGGAAAGACAACGACTGCGTCCGGGCAGTGGTATTCTTGAGATTGAGGTAACTTCTGATGGACCAACGAAGGTATTAAGTATTTGGGATAAGAAAGAACGTATGAAAAACCGGAAGGAGTCGGGCCATGCCTTAGATATCTTCCTAAAGCAAAGACCAATCTTCAGACACGACGAAGATGATGAGGATAAACCGAATGAATATCAACTGAATGTGCGCCTGCAGGGTCTGGGTGTTAGTCTGGTGTCTGCTAAACCAGCACAGGAGTTGCTCTACGCCCTCTTTAGTAATATTATCGCTGAAGTTGTTACGACGGCCAAGTCGAAGCGGTTGTGTATTAGCATCAAAGATATCCAAATTGATAATCAATTGTTTGAGGCACCGAATTCGAACTTCTTGTTTGTTACCCCCACGAAGGGGACTGATGACAGGCAGTCGAAGTTGTCAGCGTTGGAGGTACTCGTTGAAATGCAACCAATCGTCAATCAGAATGCTGTTATCTTTGATGTAAGTCACTTTTAAGTGTATATCTGTATCATTCATTTTCATTCAGGAAGTTTTAGGGAGATGTATGTAAGTTTTTATTCTCTGTTATGTTTTAGCATTTAATTGTACGTCTGAAGAAGTTGACGGTGCTTCTGGAAGAACGCTTATTACTAAAACTGTTTGAATTCATTGGTTATCGCACGAAAGACGAAGAAGTCCATCAGCATGCTGAGAACGATTATGAAACTCAGCGTATTGTGATTGATGTAACAGCAGCGCATGCAAAGCGTTACTATTTCGGTATCATTCAATTAGTCCCTGATCAGATTCGCCTGAGTATGGTAACGGCCACCAAGTTGCCACAATCTCTACAACAGATTAAGCGAAAGGCGGGTCTAACTTTTATCAAATTTGAAGACGCTGGAGTCGATCTGGAACCATATGTCAGGCAGCATTCATTTGAAACCATTCAAGTGTTGGTCCACTCGATAGTGCAGCACTTTAAGGATGAACTCATATGGCAAGCGGGTATTATCTTAGGATCCGTCGACTTTTTGGGTAATCCTTTGGGTTTTATGAACGATGTAACTGAGGGTGTGTCGGGATTGATTTACGAAGGCAATATTGGTGCGTTGGTGAAGAACGTAACGCATGGTATCTCAAATTCAGCAGCGAAGGTGACCGAATCGATATCAGATGGTCTGGGCAAAGTTACCATGGACGAGGAACATGAAGAACTGAGGCAGAAGATTCGCCAAAATGTGTATGGTAGTAGTACCGGACATCTACTAGCAGGTATCAAAGGTTTTGGAGTTGGTATGTTGGGTGGTGCGACGGGGATCTTCAAGCAGATTTACGAAGGTGCTTCGAATGAGGGTATTCCTGGAGTGTTTAGTGGAATTGGTAAAGGTATAGTTGGAGCAGTTACCAAACCTGTGGTGGGTGTACTTGACTTGGCTTCAGAGACTGCTAGAGCTGTTCGGGACTCCAGCAGGAGGTAAGTTACTTTTGAAATTCATTCAATTTAAAAAAGTACAACTTAAATATTTTTTCTTAAGTCGTCAGACCCCTGAACAGCTACGATTACCAAGATGTGCAGTAGGTCCAGGGGGATTACTACCTCGTTTTAGTGTCAAGCAAAGTCACGGCCAGCAGAATCTCTACGTTCTGAACGATCGAAAATATAGTGAGATGTTGGTAGCGTACGAAACTTTACGCAGTGGGACAGAGGATCTCCGAGTGATCATTACCAATCTACGTATTTGTATTGTAACCTGTGCGAATGCACCCTTTTTGACGACTGTTATTGAATCTCCTCTAAGGTAAGGTAACCTTCTTGTTGAGAATCGGATACTTACAGAATCTGCCTTTTCTTTCTGTCTACAGTGAACTAGAGGAATGTGGTATAATCCAACAACCAGAAAATGGAGGCGTACATTATATAGAATTAATAGTACGACTGAATGGAGCAACGCATTTGTCTCTACCGTACCAGGACGCAGTAAGGCGTCCAAAAGTGCGTTGCGATTCGTATGAAGTCGCCAAATTGGTAACGCGACAGATAAATTACGCAAAACGATTGTTCGACGAACGCAAAATGACGCTAACCAGCGACAATATATCACAGAGTGAAGACTGAGCGTAATTGTTCACGTTGTTAACAACAAAATATAGATTATTCGCTTTAGTGCCTTAATTGATTGCGGTATTTACTTTTTACTAGTTACTTTCTGTTTGTTTTCTGTTTTTTTTTACATTTTTGTTATTGTTACATCATATTTTTGTGATTAGATATACCTGTACAATACAAATTATTAAAGTGTAAATATTGTAAGATACAAATACTAGTGATTAGACTTTAATCGGGTGTTTTTTTTTGTTTGAGAGGTTTAATTTTTTTACTGTGAATAAATTCGTTGTGTACGGTGGTTGGTTACTAAAAGTTACTTTTCCACAACTCGCCTGTAATAAATGATTTTAGTTATTTTATTGTCCACGACTGGGTTTTATTATTTTCTTATCCCGAAGTACCTACATTTCCTTAGCAGGAGTCTGTCAATTAGTGTTAGATATTGATCCTCGATCCTCCAATATCTAACACTAATTGATAGACTCCTGCTAAGGAAATGAAGGTACTTCGGGATAAAAAAGTAATAAAACCCAGTCGTGGACAATCAAATAACTAAAATCAGTACTCAAAATGGCGGTTTACTTAAAGGTGCGTCTGCACGTTTAAAGAGTTCGATCTTTTCGTTGTAAATAAAATTGTTGCCTGTAGATAGAAAAAAAAACTTTATTTTCCACTACTTTTGCCGTCTGCAATGAACTAATTTAATAATTTGATTGTCGACGACAGTTTTCGTTACTTTCTCCCGAGTTGCCATCTTTTTTCGATAGGGAAGCATTGTCGGCACGACTTGATGATTCAGATCCTGCCGAAGTCCTCTTTTGTGTTATCCACACTTTGATTGCGAATTTGAACTCATTGACTAGGGCTTCTTTGTGTGATATCTATCAATACATTAGGAATTAAGTCAATAAGAATTCTATACTCAAACCAGTACCTTTTCTTCAACAGCGACAGTGTGGACATTCCAGATGAACTCAATTATTGAGAAGATGAAAGCAATCGATACTCCCACTCCAAGGACCAGGAACACACCACCAACGTTAGCAAGTTTTAATTCGGCAGAAGAACCACTATCTCCAGAATCCTAAAATAAAATTCAGAAGAAATCAATGTGTCCTATGCTATATATTTTGGGTAATGGGATATTTTACCTGACAAGCTCCACCTCCATGCATTTCTTTCCACCATTTATTTTTAAGTTTATTCAAAGTACCGTCTTCCTGCATTTTTAGTACAGCTTTGTTTATTGCACTTCGATATGGGGAATCTAAAATATAGGCAAAGAACATAACAAAAGACATAACACAGAAACGTTTATTGGCTGGAATTGCTATACTTACTGACTGGCATTGCAATACCATATCCTTTCGAATCCATACGTCCACCGACTTGTTTCAAATCGCAATTCCGCTCAACTTCGTATTCAATCTGTGAGCTCTCCATGAGAAACGCATACAATTGATTCTTAGTCGTCAGAACGCGTTTGACTCCATCTCCATTATTTTTTTCAAAGACACTAGGTTTGGCTGAAGACATTTGTGTCCACATTCGTGCAAAAGTCGAGAAATTTGATTCCCTGAAAAACGTTTGTGTGGAACCACCATCAACTGTGCCATATTTTATTTTTGTTTGTTTGGCTAAAGATTCAGCGCTATCAATGGACGGAGCCATTTTATCCATCGTCAAGAAAGCAGCCAAATTTGCTGTATATGAAGAAGAGATGATTAGGATGAAGAACCACCACATTGATAATGCCATTCTTGAAGATATTCCTCTGAAAATTTGACGTTTCAAAAAGGATTCAATTAGAAAACTCCTGACTAATGTTCAGAAAGGGCGTAAACCTACTTGGGTAAAATATCACAACCTTGAGACATCGTTGAACCTAACATCAACCAGAGACAGTTTTTCATATCCCATATATTTTCTAATTCTTCAGGGGCCTGATCACAAGGATGGGGATTCTCCCAATCACCTGGGGCCATTCTGAAACATGTATATGCTTAATTATAGAAATGCAATGTGGTACCACAACACCAGGTTCATGTTACCTGGCAATTAAATAAATAAGTAATGCAACTGATATGTAAAATGATACAATGTACATCCACACTGTAGAATCTAAGGGATCCATGAAAGCATAAATATTCCTTTCTGAAGGCTTCGATTTGCTGTACAGAATAGAAACACCCAGGGTCATGAAGGGTAAGCTAAAGTCTACGGCACTTCTCCGAGAATGTGTGATGGTTAAATCACAAATTGCCAAATGTGCTCTCTACAAATACGAGACATTCAATATTATCACAGAAAACTTGCACTACCAAAAACTACCCGATCCAAAAGGTCTTTGATGAGACCATTCCAAGTCTTCGTCGTTGGATCATAACCTCCGTAGGCATTATTTGCAGTTAGAAAAAACAGGTACGTAAAATTTAAATCTTTCGAAATGGCATCGATTAAATCCAAGGAATATCCTTCAAATCTATGATTTCCTTCCATTACTTCACCCTCGTACCTTGGCTCACGTAAGCTTAGGTAAGGTTTACCAAGCCGGGAAGACACCATGACTGTAGTCTTTTGCAGGTTCTCTACAATTTGCTGCATTTGTTCATCAGCACTTCGAGTGAAATTCAGATGGTCTACATTCTCAGGGTGCCATGTGGCTGTTTTTTCGATTCGTTTATCGATAATTTCGAGGAGCTGCACAGAGAATTCAACACGTTTTCCCCATTCGTTGAATTTGATCGTACCGGTTAACGCATTCAGGAATGGACGCTAAAAATTTGAAAAATTTAAGAAAATAAGTTTAAACCAACTTAATTCTATTAAACTAGAGAGAAAAAGCACTAACAACTTTCATATAGGTAGTTATCCGAAATCCACCTTCCCATTTATCATTTTCACCACACTTCATAGGTCTTGGGACAATTGGTTCAGTGATATGCAACTCCTGAAAAGCGGTGGTGAAGAAATTAACAGCATCGTGCATCAACGCTGCTTCGGTTGTCACTTCATTCGGGTCTATCTGTACCAATTGCCTACGGTTTAGCTCGCCCATTTCCCAATCACGCACTGTATTTTGCAAAATTTGATTATTGGTATCAAACAGTCTAATGGTAGTTATATTTGCTCTGGTGTCCAATACAGTGAAATCCAAAGTGTGGGCATCCTAAAATTCCCATGTTTAACCCCTCAGAAACATAACTAATGCTGATTAAGAATTACCAAGTCAGTAAGGAAATAATTATGAAAATAATCCAATAGTTCCACATCTTTAGCTTGGCTCAAAACATCCAAAATTCGATCCTTACTACAATCCAGAATAATATTGGACTCGCCAGATTTTTTGACCAATTTGAAAAGAGGTCGTTGATCACCAGAACTATCTAACTGTCTTATGGTGACCGGTGGAGAGTCGCTCTGAGGAATCTTCAAAACCTCCTGAAGTTTAATCAAACCTTCATTAGTCTCGTAGATAATCATGTAGGTCTTCCAATCCATGTGTTTCACATATGTTGCTATTGATGTCGATAACATTTCATAGTCTGGATAAACATTTAGAGCAGTTGTGGAGATATATTGTATTTTTGGAAGATACTGAGTGGAAATATGAGGAATTTCTAAATTTGCTGCAATTGACTTCACCATAGCTCCGACATCTTTTGATTCAGGTCCAAACAAAGCGACTATTCCATCTTCAGACGAAACCATCTCACAAACTAGCTTGTTTATTGCGAAAGAATCAGTTTTCCTGACGTGTTCTACTCTGGCATGGAACTCAACATCATGATTGAACATGTTATAACGTTCAAGGGCATATTTGAAAGCCATTTCTGCTTGGTAGTTGTCATCGTGGAATAAACCACCTTTTTTTTGTAAATTTTAAGTTTTATATGAAATTTCAGGCTAAATTATCGAATATGTAGAAAACTTACCGATTGTAAACACATCTTTGGCACTACAAACCTGCACTATAAACACAAGAACTAATATTACGTACATCCTTCTACTTCAGGAAATCAACGACTGAAGAATGAATCTTAGAATCAGCTAAATTTAAACACGTGTGTTGGCCGAACACAAATCTCCCAAACTCTCTTAATTCTATTATAAACCGCCCAATTTTATTAATATAAAGCTTTTGTTTCCGTGCCAAATAAAATATTTCTAGAGATGTTTCCTAAACTTTCCCAACCACTCACAATTAGACAAAATGCATCAAAAAGTTTAAATTGACGGTGAAAAATCTGAGTCACAAGCTCATAAGAGAGAGCTTGAGAACTGAGTGCTCAAGATGGTGGATCAATTCGGCGAAGATGCGTCATCTTAAAATAACTCTAGTACATTGTAAAGTATGTTTACCGTGTCAGCAACACTCATTCTAAACTCATGATACACGCGATGAGCTTTTGTAGTTGTTTTCTGGGCTATTTTATAAAATAGAACGAGCTTTGGTCAGTAGTTTATTAGCAGTAACGCGAGCAAGTCGTTTATACAATACTATAATGCATTTAATCGACGAAAAATATTAATATAAGCATCTAATAGGCATAAAAGCTTTGAATGCAGTGCTGAAACTAATGTATAAGTGTGAAGTGTTTAACTTTCGGATTTTTCACGTTGATCAATATGTAAAAGTGAAGTTGCTCCTTTTAACATCTTCTCTTTGAAACCTTTAGTTTCTTTGATTTCATTGTCCCCTGAGGATGACGCAGAAGAAGACGATTCTGAAAGTTCAGGTTTGACCCTCTTTTTGGTGATCCAGACTTTAAAGGCGAATTTGATCTCGACTTTAAGTGCATCCCAATAAGAAATCTAAAATTAAGTGTTTCAATGGGTACTTCTAATAGTTAGATCATACCCAGTGTATAATCTACAAATTTTAAATAAACTTACGTGTTCTTCAATGGATACATTCCTGACATTCCAGAGAAATTCAGCAAGAGCAAGTAAGAAAGCCAGGGCAACTCCCATTCCTAGAGCTATGAAGATACCACCAACATTGGTCATTCTTAGATCGTTACCCATGGCTGAATCACTTTCCTCACATGGTACCTCAATCACCACCTTCTCTTTCCACCATTTGTTCTTTAATTCATTGAGTTTGCCTTCTTCCTGAAGTTTGAGTACTGCCGAACTTATGGCACTTCGATATGGTGAGTCTGAAAATGTAATATTTTAATATTTGAGTATGAAAGGAATAATGTTAAAATTACTCATTGGCATAGCGATGCCATAACTCTTCGAATCGAGCCTTCCGCCAACTTGTTTAAGATTACAGTTCTTCTGAACTTCGTATTCAATTTGGGAGCTTTCCATGAGGAAGGCAAAGAGTTGGTTCTTGGTGGTGAGGACCCGTTTAACGCCATCCGAGTTTGTTTTCTCAAAAACGCTAGGTTTTGCTCCTTCCATCTGAGTCCACATTCTGGCATAGGTGGTGTAGTTTGATTCTCGGAAGAAGGTCTGCGTGGAACCACCTTCGACTGTGCCATACTTGATTTTGGTTTGTTTTACGAGGGCATCGGCACTATCTATAGAGGGTGCCATTCGGTCCATTGTTAGGAAGGCAGCTAGATTTGCTGTGTAAGAGCTGGTCATGATCAGGGAGAAGAACCACCACATTGAGACACCCCAACGGGTTGATATTCCTCTGGAAATATTTAGCTTTTATTATTAATGTTATTAAAAGAGATTTAAAGTAATCAAAAGTAAGTCAAAGTAGCAGGAAGTAAAGGTGTTTTAAAGTTGGTAATGTAGAACTTACTTGGGAAGAATATCACAACCTTGTGTCATGATAGATCCGAGGGTAATCCATAGGCAATTTTTTAAGTCCCATATGTTTTCATATTCCTCTGGGCTTTGATCACATGGATGTGGGTTCTCCCAATCTCCTGGAGCCATTCTGTAGTTGGATTTGAAAGATTAGTGTCAAGGGTTCCGAAATTAAACATTATTAAGATTAGCGATTTTCGAGACGAATCGATTGCAGAGTAAGGGTGTGAGTGGGGACTATTTTGTGCATCCCTTGAACGAAACATACCGGGTATTCTAAGAAAGTAATGATTGAGAAAAAATAGTGAATAATAGAGTTAAGTAGAAATTTCGTAGATCAGTGGAAAAATCTCTCATGAAAGTGGTGAAGTCTTGATTATTTCATAAAATTAAGTGAACTTTATATGAAATTCTACAAACACTTACCGAGCAATAAAATAAAGCAGAACTGAAACCCCCAAGAACAATGTCAAGGTATAAAACCAAACCTCCATTCCAAAAGGGTCTAAGAAAGCGAATTTATTCGCATCCGCTTTTTTTGGTTTACTGTAGAGAATACTCACACCAAGCGACATAAAGGGCATACTAAAATCCACCGCCGAGCGGCGTGAATGCGTGATTGTAAGGTCACAAATAGCCAAGTGAGCTTTCTAGAAACCACCTCATAAAATACCCACATCTGTCAATAAATAAACAGTACCCTGTCCAATAGATCCTTGATTAAGCCATTCCAAGATTTCGTTTCAGGCACATAGTTGCCATACTTCTTGTCAGCAGCCAACTCAATTCGGAAGGTAAAGTTCAAATGTCGAGCAATTAAAGCAATCAGATCCTTCGAATAACCTTCATATCGATCATTTCCGCTTAAGACCTCGCCTTCCCTAGGTTCTACTTCCGTTAAATAAGGTAGACCAATACGAGAGGAGACAATTATTAAAGTTTTTTGAAGATTTTCGTAGATTTGCTGCATTTGTTCGCTAGAACTACGTGTAAAATTGATAGTATCTGGATAGATCGGACTCCAAATCCCTGTTGTTTCTGGTTTCCCGTTGTTAATTTCGACAATGTGGAGGTTAAAGTCGATACGCGTTCCATGTTCGTTGAATTTGACGGGTCCTGTTATGGCATTCATCATATGTTTCTGGAAGAGAGCCAGAATTTATTAAGAAAACTAGTAAATAGGAGGAAATAAAGAGTAGAAGGAGTAGAACTGGGATCGGTAATCTGGGAGATTCCCCATGGATCTTCCCAAAATTGAAGTGGGTCACATGAAATTAGTATAGGGGTCATTCCGTGGACTGTGGGTTGCCTCTGGGGTAGAATATGCAAAGAATTACAATTTTCATAAAGTTGCTTATACGAAAACCTCCAGGCCATTTGTATTTTTCTCGACAATTTAGAGGCTCTGGTGTGATAGGCTCTGTAAGATGTAGTTGAGGCATAATTGAGGTAAAAAAGTTTACAGCGTCGTGCATTAAAGCTGCTTCGGCCTGAAATGAAATGTGTTTAGGATTTTTTACGAAATATTCGTGATAGGATGGGATTACCGTGACTTTCAGAGGTGACATAGTAATATAATTATTTGTATTGGACTCTCCTTGAATCCAGTCTAAGACGGCATTATTCAAAACAGGATTATCCGGATCTAAAATTCTAACAACGGTTATATTGGCTTTCGTATCCAAGGATGCAAAATCTAACATGTGGGCGTCCTAAAAAACCTTGTGTTATTCTATAATAACGTATTCTACCTGAATTCATTTATTCAGATTACTTACCAAGGAAGTTATAAGATAACTATATAAATATTCCATCATACCAACTTCTTTAGCTTGTTTCAATACATCCAAAACAGTTCCAACTGCACAGTTTAGAATAATCTGTGTCTCTGAAGAGTTCTTGACCTCTTTCAACATGGGCCTGAAATTAAATGTTTCTTAAATATCCTCCAAGCTGCTCCTGAATGTCTCCTCCTCTCATAGTGATATTTTAAACTTTAGGGGATATTTTGAACGTCTTATAAACTTTAAAATGTCATCTAAAACCTTTAAAATATCTTCAAATAATTTCAGATACCTATAATCTGCTCCTGGTTGATTATCCAACTGTCGAATAATAATAGGGTCACTTTTCGGATCGACAAGTTTAAGCACCTCAGTAAGCTGAGCCAAACCTTCGTTAGTCTCATACAGGATTGCGTAGGACCTCCACTGGGTGTGCCTAACAATTGTTGCATAAGCCTGAGCCAATAGGTCATGATTTGGGAAGATGTTCAGGATGGTTTGGTGCTGATACGCCACGGTTGACTTCCACGCAATTTGTATTTGCGGTATTTCCAAGTTGGAGCACACGGATTGCACCATTGCTCCAGTGGTTACCGACGGCGGCCCAAAAATAGCTACCAAACCGTCTCCACTCGACGTCATGTTACATACTGCAATCTTATTCATCAATTCAAGTCTAATTACCCTGAAAAACACAAAAATTACCTATTTTACTAGTTTCGAAAGAATCCATCCTCGAAATTCTTTGAATATTCGTCCGAAATTTCACTTGGGTGTTGTACATATTATGTCGAGCTATGGCATATTTGAAAGCCATTTCTGTCTGCGTGTTTTCTTCATGAAATAATCCGCCTGAAAAAATTCAACGTTTATTACGTCCGTTTTCTGAATTTAAATATAGTTTACCTCATAGATTAATCATATGGTACTCACCAATTGTAAAATGGACCTGACGACACATAACTCCATTTTGGGTTGTTAAGGATATTATTAGGATCAGAGGAATTAGCAGGAAGTGCATTTTAATTCTTTTCTGCACGTCTTGCTTGGAGTGGAACTGATTCATTAATGAGACACATTGGCTGGTAAATAAACTTACATATTTTTTGGTCGCCGTCCAAGTGTCAATTATATGAAATTATAAATAGAGAAGGTGGACTAAATTTACAAACGATTGAAGCTTTTCTTGCATGGCGTATTCATCAATATTTTTATTGATTTGCACGTTTTATACTTTTTTTAACGTTTTATAAGTTTTTTAATTTTTGTTGATATATTTAAATCAGTAGTTATTGTTGGAATTTTATAATTGTTCTCTATTGTTAAAGAATATTAGCAATTGTTTCACTGTTGTTTCAATAATAGATTGTTGCATATTTGAAGTTTACTTTAAACAATATTTTATTCATATTGATTTTACGAATTGTATAATAGTTTTAATAGGTAAAGAGAGATGTGTCTAAACTGAGTATGTTTAAATTTTGTTCTGAATAAAGTATTAAATTAATACATTGATCTTTTATTTAGTATTAATGTTATTTTGTTTATTTTGTTGTTTATTGTTGAGAGTATCAGACAATTTGCAAAATTTCATCAGGTACTTCGCTATTCTAATAATTTCCCTGAGACATACCAGACCTGGGATGAACTGAAGAAGCATACAATATTTCAATCGTATATTTTTGTATGAAAGGGAACCGTTACTGAGGGTGACGGTTGGCGCAAACTGAGGTTTTCAGAACCGATGTGTGTTCTGGGCTGCACCTCTGGAAGGGTTCGTAACATGTGAGAGGCAAGAGGAGTGCCCCATAATTTAATACAGCAGTCTGTCCAATGACTGCTGTGGTTGTGCCCGAGCGCAGTTTATTTTCGAAATCCTCATGGCAGACGATGGGTAGTCTTCAGACAATAGTTTGTCAGAAAATAATTTGAGTACCTTTAATTGTGTAATGTCGTGCTTTCGGTGCGTGAATTTAAAACTCGCAGATTTTCGCGACAAGACCTAAGATTAATTCTAGCTATTAGACAATCATTGCAGATATTCCAATATATTAGATATTCCTCAATTTTCGCTCTATCAAAGTTCTTTCGAAGTTCCCAGGAAAGGGCTATGAATAAAACTAGAGAAATTTGAAATTGTTACCGTTTTTCTTCTTTCCTCACTTCTTTCAAACAATAAATTTTTCCTTATCTCTTCCAAGTATTACTTCAAGCAATACTTCACAATAATGGGTATTGTTTTAGTACTATTACCATACTATTATTTCAAGCAGATGAATACAAACAAATTACAGTATTTCCCTGAATTACATCAAACAAAGATCCATGAATCCTTGACCCGCACAATACCAAAAATAAAAGAAATTATCTATATGTAGTTTTTCCTCAATTTTCCCAGAACCCAATCGATTATTCCACCTATAAGTTATTCAATTCGCTATTTTCGAATAATCTTCTGAATAGACAGAATTTGAATCAGCGATTCAAATGCAATTGCAAATTGCCATTTTCAATTATCCGAACTGCAATTATCAAAGCCATTTCCCCTAGGCAGCCGAATTATTAAATAACCAGAAAATTACGAATTTGCACAAACAACAAATGTGCACAAAGCGGTTCGCATCCGCACCAAACGATGTATAAATTAAGGGCAAATGAAATTGCGTGGGTGGGCACATTACACGCTTCGCCGCTGCTTCGTTCGTGATGGCGAATTCGCGAATATGTTGGAGGTGGCAGTGGTGGTGGGCGAATGTGCTTACCGACCACCACCGAAACCTGCCGCCTCTACTTCATTCATTGCGTGGTGTTTGGCGTAAGCGTAGAATTGCACGGTGCACGCCGGCGCCAACCGACGCTGACGCTTCGCATATCGTTGCGCGGCGGTATTATCGATCTACTACGACATCCTGGAACGGCATTTCATAGTACGTATTTTGGCAGGCGAGTAGGCCTGTACAGGCAGTCAAGCAGTCGAGAGTTTTTCCTTTTCAGTTCAGACAATTCCCAGCCCGCAGGAGCCAGCTACAGCAGTGATAATCCAGTGATAGTTTGCTGGTACAAGTTTTTCGTTCGCCTTCCTCCGACGATTAGCAGCAGGATAAATGCCAACCCTCAGACAGGTATCTTGCACATCTTGCGATTTTTTCAACCTTTCATCATTTTTCACCTAGGACAAGCTTGTCTATCATTTAAAAGTTCCTGTTATTTTATGTGTTTAGTTGTTACATGAACCAAACTTATCTGATTTAGAAAGTGGCACTAGTGTTCAGGCACTTTTTGAAAGTATTCTTATCAGTGGTATCTATTATAGCTATATCTATCAGTTCAAAGTATCCGATATATTTCTTTTTAGTATTATACGTCTGTTTTACAAAGTATTCTAATCAGTTTACTTAGAACAACCTTTTATATCTGTTTACAGAATCTAATAAGTTTCTTTTTTGTATTACTAGCCTGTGGTTGCATTCTTTAATAGTTTGAGACCCAGAAATTGAATTTCTAACATGTTTACCTAAAACCTTGATAGTCATCACTTGAATGTTTATATTTTTTATGTAATTCTAGAGTTAAGTAGTTAGGCCACCTACACTTTTCCGTTTTGATGAGTGTTTTACTGATGCTAGTAGTGTTGATTAACCTTGGATCTGATAATTGCAGACGGAGCAAATTATGTTCCCATGACATCTGGTAACGTGCGCACTATGCAGCCGTGCAAATAACACTGAAAGCAATACGAGAATGTGTTCGAAAGTGGAGTCGAAAAGGCATTTTGTTAAGCCACCCCAATTCGATATACTGTAAGTTCATAAACTCTACTATAAAGATTCTTAGGAAACAATTTAGAAGATATTTTTAATGGCTTTAAAAGATATCTTTACAAGAAGTACTTAATAAAGTTCGAATTTTCAGATGGTTACCAAGGGCTGCTATGAGGTCGGTGGAGGGCGACCCCTCCGACTGTGTGCTCGTCGTGGGCGTCTCACGACCCAAGATGGCGATGGCGATCCTTGTCGTAATGATCCTCTCACTATGTCTCACCTTTCATATGATCTATGACAGTGCGCTGAATAGTCTTCAACGGACGGGGCATGATCATTCGCGTCCACCTCTACTTTTGTTTTCTAGAACTCTCTATCCTTCTGCTACGCGAAAGTTACCGCAGGCTATTATAATAGGTAAGTTGGTTTTTACAGGAATGCTTTTCTTGAAAATGAAAAAACAAATTCTAAGATTATGGTTGTAACCGTTACCATCTTTTCTAGGAGTACGGAAATGTGGTACTAGAGCTTTGTTAGAGATGTTGTATCTGCATCCCATGGTTCAAAAGGCTGCCGGGGAAGTCCACTTCTTCGACCGTGACGAGAACTACAATAAAGGGTTGGATTGGTACCGGACGCAAATGCCACAGTCGTATCCCGGGCAAATTACGATTGAGAAGAGTCCTAGTTATTTTGTTACCCCTGAAGTAAGTACAATTAATTCATTTGCTTAGGATAGAGCTAAATGCAGAAAGTTGGTCAATTTTGGGATAGGTTTACTGGGGTAATAGGACGGTATAACTTAGGTTTTTGGAAAGATTGAGGTAGATCCACTATTCAGTTTAGTCAGGGTTATGCTTTGTTAGTTCTATGAAGTCTGAATGTGGCCTGGGGGATTGAAGTAAGTTAGTGAAACTTCTAAATTAGAACATTTCTTTAAAATAGGTTCCTGAACGTATAAGAGCAATGAACGCCAGCATCAAACTCCTGTTGATCATCCGTGAACCTGTAACGCGAGCAATATCCGACTACACCCAACTGCGTGCCCATGCCGCAACGGCACCACCATCAGCAACGGCACCACCACCCTCCACACCCAAGTCCTTCGAACAGCTCGTACTGCACGCGAACGGCAGTATCAACGAGGGCTATCGCCCACTGGCGATCTCCATCTACCACAACTACGTACACCGCTGGCTGGAAACCTTCGGGCGGCAGCAACTACTCATCGTCAACGGCGACCAACTAATCGACGACCCAGTGCCCCAGCTGCAGCGCATCGAGCGTTTCCTTGGCCTGCAGCCGCACATCGGCATGCGAAACTTCTACTTCAACGAAACGAAAGGCTTCTACTGCCTGCGCAATGAGACCTCGGATCGTTGCCTTAAAGAGGCGAAAGGCCGGCGGCATCCGCGTGTCGATCCGGCGATCATCGTACGTCTGCGTAAGTACTTCGCCGAGCATAATCAAAAGTTCTACGAGCTGATCGGGGAGGATCTTGGCTGGCCCGAGGACTAAAATGTTGAAAAGTAACAAAATCCTGTCATCAAAAATCCTTAAAACCCTTAAAATTTCTTAAAACCCTATAAAACTCATTAAAACCCTTTAAAACACTTAAAACCTTAAATAATTAGAAAGGAGCAGTTTTAGAAATTTTCTGAAAACACAATAACCACGAAAAAAACACGACAAACATAACTATTTTATTTTCGAAAGGCTCAACTAAGTTGTTTGTTCATGAAATATCGACAAACCCAATTAGGTAATTGAGGAAATCATTAAAGGACTTTGATCCGAAAGCGAAAACAACACATATCCAAACAAGGAACACATATCATAAACATATCAAATATTAAATACTTATACATATCAAAATTGTGATTTCTATATACATATAACTCGTAATTATTATATTTAAGCATGTTATTCAATGTCTACTATGAATTACTATACATTTCGTGGTATATCTAATACCCCTTCACGTAATGATATTGTATGTAAGTACGTTGTAAGTAAAGATTTACATTGTTCAATTTTATAAAGAATTTTTAACGATTTGTTATCAAACGGGACACTAATTAATCGGCTATGTGTGTTTGCGTGAATGTTAACAGAATACGAGTATTGAAAACTTATACGATCGGATACTAAACACAACAAATGAGGATAATGGTCGAAACTGAACACTTTTAGTTAGGTTTCAGTGGGTTCTTTCGTTAGATCTGCGTTCGTAATCAATTAGAGAGTTAGTTATACATGCTTAGTATGATTTTACAAAGCAATAGGTAATTGTATATAAGGCCAGAGCAGTTTAATTGTTTAGTTTTAGAGTGCATAAGTCTATTAGTTAGTAAATATTGAAAAAAAGTATTACTTTACTTAAGTTGAGAGAGATAATACCACTTACTGAAAACTTTTATTGATTTTATCAAAGTAATACCGAAGAATATCGATATTTTTGAGGAAATTAGGGAAGTTCTATTAAAAACAGTACATTTTCAATTATAATCTTTAAACAAGAAATATAAAAAATGGATATTTCTTAGAAAATATTCCAAAATATTGATGTTTTTGAGCCTTAAAGGCTAAAAGGAATCTCAATTCTTTCCATTTTTAACGTTCCAAGCATTAAAACAAAATTGGAAAAAGTGGTATTATCTATTAATATGATGGCAAACAAAATTAAACAGAAACAAATAAATCTTCTGAAGGAAATAAAATTAGCCATCATTGCTAAAAACTGTGATGCAATTCGTCATAGCATTCGCAAAACATTTCCTGAAACAAAATTTGTATTTTATATATTCGGATTTAAAAAAGAAGTGACGTGGCCGAAAAAATTCTTGCAGGACAAATTTTAAACAATTGCTTTCTGAAACAAACTATATTATTGTGATAATAATACATATTAAGTAATTTCACTTGTTGGAGGTGCGATCTTGCAATCTGGTAGGAAGTGCATTTAGCTTTACTAGCTTACAATTAGTTATTAACAATAAACAACTTGTTTCCATTACAAACATAGAAATGAAATCATTCCTATCACATTGTAAAGTGTATCACGACATACCATCATTTTGCAAACTGAAACTGAAACATTCGTTATAACAATTAAACAATTAACAGGCAATAATTAATTCTGCACAAGTTAGACGACAGAGAAATATTTATACAAAAAGAAAGTTTTATGTATCGTGTTCTGTTTCCGTATGGAAACTATGTATAAGTATACCAATGGGTTAAATATTATATAGTTACATTCACGTTAGTACTCGCTGAAATACAATTTATTTCGTCTATATAGAATAATGATATCTTACAATTAGGTTTAATTAGGTTTAAAACAAAAGTGAACATATCAAGAGTAGCACAGAGGAGTAAGATGAGGATTTACGAGGATTTTTGACCATAAAGATTCATAACAATGGGAAACAAATCCAAAAAACGATGCCTATTAAGATAGTTGAGATATTTTGTGTGGGACGATGCAGGATATTGCAGGATATAGCAGGAAATAGCATGACATAGCAGGTAACAGCAGGTAGTTGAGCAAGAGACGCAACAAAAATAGGTCGAGTATGTAAATCGCGTGCGCAAAGATAAATATTTTTTTATGAAATTACACGTACGTTAATTAAACTTTTAAAATGATATAATATACAAGTACATATCACAGGAGAATACACAGCCACCTTATAGTTGAATATGAGTACTTACATCAGCAAACATCACTTAAAATCAGAGAGATTAACAAATAAAGTAAAATATTCAATATTTTAAGGTTTTTGGAAAAATGTTCGATGGTTTTATGCAAAAATTTAAAGGAAATACTCATAAAATTAAGGATTATGTGGAAAATTAATGAGTTTCGTTGGGTTTTCGATGAATCACATGATTTGATGGTTCTTCTGATTTGTTTTGATCAAATCAGAATTTGTTATTTAATGCTAATTTTTCATGTTATGTGATAAATTCGGACAAAATGCTGTAATTTGACAGATTATTATTAGTTTTTGTTATGAATCAGGGCATTTTTACAATTATTAAATCCAAGACAGAGAGTTTAGGTTCAATTCCCGATATTTTAATCTACTTTTCGTACAAATATTCCCATTAAAATTGAAAATTCCTAAGAAAATCCAAACAAAACTCTAAAAAATCTGTAATAATTATTCTCAAACTTTCTTTTTGAGTTGCTATTTATAAATTCACAAAATCTCGAACAATTTACCTTAAACAACAACATAAAAACGAACATTAAAGAAAAGCAATTGATGACAAAATACAATTTCTTATATATTTCTGTAAAAATACAAAAAAGGCAACAAAATTACAAAACACGAACAGTAATCATACTTGAAACATTACAATTACTACTCGAAAATCGAAAAAAAGAACATATCATTTACTAAATAAATACTGTACACTCTATTGCATGTTATTATCTATTTACAACAACATTTGTCGGTAAACAAGCCCAAAAGAAAAAAAGAATAAGAAACATAGGTAAATTAAAAGTGTTTAGGCAAAAATACAAATCAAACTCGAATAGATCAAACACTTGTTTGTCGACAATTGTTCTCTAATCTATTCTACGTGTAGTGTTAATTAATGAACATTTCCCCAACTATTTTCCAACCTTGCTTTGTCTGTAAATAAAACTGAGAACAATTCTAAGAAAAATACTAACCACTCTAGGTATTTCGGAAAATTCGACACTTGCGTTTGCCTTGCATAAAAGATCACAAAAACGATCAAATGTATCAGTATGTCAAAAATGTTGTTCACTAAAACAATAATAATAATTTATTCTATTTTGTTGAAATAATCAGAGTTTAATTCTGTATCAAATATATTAACTTTTGTCTATGTGTTTTTTTACATATTTATGTGTTTGCACTGTATTTGTGCGTTTAATTACACTAGTATTATTTACTTAATTTTATAATTGAGTACCACTGATTTGGTACCAAATTGGCGCCCATTATGGGCGATAGCGTTGAGATCTGCATCGGTAAAATTTGCAACTTGTTCATTTTAATGTCAATTCTTTGGTTACCATACAGGATCCACATCGGTTGAGATCGACTTTGACAGATTTTGTTTGTCTTACTTGTTAGTTGAACAAAAACCGTTTAATCCCTAGTCGATTTCGTCTAAATACTGCCGTGACTAGTTGAATACAACGAACAATTTTTTATGTGTAACAATGTTTTAGTGTATGATAGGTATGTTGCCTTTGTCGGGTCGTTTTCGATGCGATTTAGCGAATCGTTCGATTTCATCCTGGCTATATGCAGGAGGGAGACGTGTCTGCTTTCTGTGCTTCTTATGATGCTTCCGTACCAAACTATACGTGTTGTTCGTACACAGGAAGTCATTTTGCCACTTGGCAATGTGAACCCCAAGACGTTGGCACTCTTGAGCGTAAGCAGTGAGGGAATCGCAGTAACATTTACCGCTAGGACAATCGCACATATCCAAAACGCAAGCCCATTGATACTTGGAGTAATTCAGTTTTTTGTGACACCCCACGAATTTCGGGGACGTCGTAAGTATGGAACAAACAATATTTTTGGTTTTCAGATGACACTCTTGGATTTGCGCCATTCTATGCGTGTCTTTAACGCATTCTTTACCAACACACCACGATTTACCGAAATCTTTGAGGTGTACATCGGTTACCACTCCACCTTTACGTTTTTTTAGGTCGTCTTGGACGTTGAAGTTGAAATTACCGCAGAGGCCACAGACTTTGTTCTTGAAATGGGTTGGTATAGTCACTTCAAGGTAACTATGGCAGTTCCAGAGGATTTTTATGCTGTTGTTAAGGACAACTTTGATATCATGCTCGTCTTTGATGATGTTGATGGCCGTTTTGTTCGCCGACGATGTTAATCTGCTGCCGTTTAGTTTCACGCGGCAGTTTTGGCCTAGGTTTACACGTGCGTCGCCGTATTTGATTCGAACGCGTTTGGTCATCACTGAGGATTTGTTGCGATTGCTGAAGTCGTTCGTTATCCTTATCGAGAAGCTGTGACTGGCACAATCGGATACGAATTGGTATTTCCCGAGTCCTTGAAATGTGTACATCTTTCCATCGAAGGTACGGTAGTGCGAATTACCGAATACAACACATGTTGATTCCACTGGAAGGGAAGAAAATAAATCTTATGAGGCTACAACTAAATGTTAAGAAGTTCTATGAGGAAAAACTAGATAAATGTGTTTATTGTAGTTTTAGAAAGATAAATTGTAATTTTCAGTGAAATTACGAGGATTCTAGCTCTTTCCCTTCTACTTCTTATTTTACTCAGGGCCTACGGGCTTATTCAAAGTTTGTTTAAACACATTAAAAATAAGATAAAAAAATGTTTTGGTATGTTATTTAACGATTAACACGAGATAAATATGTTTATTGTACTTTCAAAAAGATATGTTTTCAAGTCAAAATATTCAACAATTTTCGAATTAGAGAAAAATAAGATTACAGTAGGAACGAGTAGCGTCTTTTCGAGGATTGATAGCCTTCCCCCTCAATTTTTTCTTAATCGGGCGCGCTATACACGCATTTATATAGTAAATTTATTCAAAATTTCTTTTAAATTGTTGAAAATTTGTACTTACGTTTATTTTCAACACACTTTTTACAACACTCTCCCTTCTCATGAACAAGATGGCTGCCAATGGCACATGATAAGCTCTCATTACACGTTGTCTTCATACAAGTGATCTTCCCCTTGCAGGAGCATTTCGTACACGCATCAAGACTCCATGTTTGGTCCTCCTGCCTAGCGAAAAGTATTTATTATGCAACTGCGTCACCGCTTAAATCCCGACCACGTGTCCGGTAGGTAATATATACTCGCCTTGTACGTCTTTCCGTTGAAGACGCACTGGGACTTGACTTCTTCGATCAGATCGTAATCGTCGTCGTCGATGCACTCACGGCAGCAGGTGTTCGGCCGTTTGCGCTGCCTGCCGGGGGAGCAGTCCAGCGGCGGGCAGGTCTCGCGTTCGCAGACGGAGGTCTGGTGGTTGCACGTGCAGCGTGTGCAGTGATCGCCCGGTAGCGTCGTCGTGTTGCCCTCCACGTACAGCCGGTCCTGCAGCATGCACGCATGTGCGACTTCCATGCGCGCCGACCGATTGCCTTTACAGGCAGGACAGCATTCCCCGATCGTGCGCGTCTGCTCGCTGAGCGGACACTGCAGGACCGGGCAGGCCTTCTTCACGCAGGTGAGATGACCACCGTGGCAGCGACACTTTACGCACAGATCGCCCGGTGTTACATCACGATCATCGGTTGCTATATATCCGTTCAGGTGGCAACCTGATGGAAAATTCATTCTTTTTGAGCTTTTTAAGCTTTTATAAAACATGATTAACCTAATATTTTCATAAGGTAAGATGGAAGAATATTTTGGGAAGATTTGTGTAAAAAATAAGTGAAAATTCCCAATAGAATAGGAGTTAGAGACAAATAAAGTTGTATTAGGCGAGTAAGAGTGTTTTGGAGAATTCTCAGTCTTTCCCTTCTACCTTTTTCTTAGCTACCACGTATAGGCACACTCTTATAAAGGGCAAACTATTGGATATAATTAATCAAAATATTTAAAAGTTTCTAGAAGATTACGACAGAAGAACATCTTAGAAAGGTATAAACAAAATTTCAATCAAAAATGTCTTATAGTTATCAAGTTATACGCAAATATAGATACATTTATTTATATGAGATCTAATAGTGTATATTGGAAAGTTCTAGGTCTTCCCCTTCCAACGCCTACTTACCTGAGCATTTCGGACAGCATTGGCCAGGCCCAGGGTCGGTAGGATTGTCACAAGGCACGTGGCAGTGAATCTTGCTGCGCGTAATCACGCCAGCTTCGCAGCGCAACGACATGCACGCATCGTATTTGGCTAGCCACTCCTCACCACTCTCATAATACGTGCCATTGTAATAGCAACCTGCCGAACAGAAAAACCACCGTGGGCAAACCCGATACCGATATGCACAAGCCGAGGCTAATCATTACCTTTGCACTTATCACAGCAGTGCTCCGGCGTTCTCTCCACGATCATATGGCATCCTTTAATCTCCGGACAAACGGGACTCCTCTCGCATTCGACGTAGCCGTTCTGCAAAACACAGAAAAAATCGCACGCGTTTATTCACAGGCCGGCTCTATATATTCGCAGTCCGGCGAAACAATACGCATTCGAAACCGCGAGCCGGAAACGATAATGTGTCGCGGAAATTGTTAGTTTACTACGCCTCTCCGAATATCGCGTCTTGCTAATAGCCGCATCAACAAAGCGAGGCACACATGTGTGGCAATCGTTTATCAGCCGCTCGCCGTTATTATCCGCACACGCACACGAATCGAATAATGATTATTTCGAATGTCAAACTTTCGGGAGAGGCAAGAGAGACGAAAAAAACTCAATCGGCAAATGCCCTCCGGCAAGGTTCCAACTTCGGCTTGTTCGTTCAATGTTTCAATGTTCCAAGTGAACATTTCAATTCGTAACGAACGTGTTCTACCTACGCGTATTTAACTATTTAACAAACAAACGTTTAATCAAAGACAAGATCCGTTCATTGGGAATTTATTATGACAATTATTAGCTCAAACATTAAATCATTCGTCCTTAACCTTAAAAAATAAAATATATTGACTCTTAGTAATATTTACAAGTTTATTTTAACCTTGATAATGTATATAAAATTTTTCAGGTCGGTATGTTCAATAGTTGAAGTTATACGCGGATAAAGTTACATAAAATGGAACTGGTATATTTTCGAAGGTTCTCAGTCTGCCCCCTCCACTACTTTTTTCCCTCAACGGGTAGCGTCGTTACGTAAGCGTCACTTGTAATACTACTTCAAAAACTAATACATACTTCATAAACTTGCCGACTCTTTTCCTAATTGACTCGATACTCCAATAAATGTGATACTCCAAAGTAAACTCCAAGTAAATGTAAATATTTTAAATAATCAAATGCAAATTTGAATAATTTCACGCACGCGATTTTTTCGGCTGTCAATTTCTACGATAAATAATGGGACTTACCCGACATATGCAAAAGTAGCATTTTTGTTTATCAATTTTATCCAAATGAACCTGTTCGCCTTCATTATCACATGTCTGAGTCTTGCCAACTGAAACATACAAAAAAGATAAAGTCAATATTGTTTTATTCAACTATTCGATACTCATACACACTCACGCACTTGTATAGAGAAATACCAAAGCTACACGTGAAAAAAACCGAGTCGAGTGGAATGTGAAATTGTTTACATTAAACCTGTTCATGTATTCTTTTCGATTTTATAATCGTTAATAAAATATCTTTAGCTGTGATTTTTTTGCTGGGTAGGATTTCGATATTTAGAATAGTTGGAGAGAGTTTTTTGGTTTTTTTTGCCATCGGAACTGACCTATACTGAGTTGTCAGGCCAACCTAATATTAACCTTAGTCTCGGATGAGAGTTACGAGGTTAAATTCAGTTTGTTTAAGTGAAATCGTAGTGTAATGAATATTTGTTTTCTATTTTTAGTCGTGATATTTTACTAGATTGATGTAAACTGAAGAAACATTCGATTCCAAGTATATTGGAGCATGATAGTGTGTTTATGTGGGTTATGGGACTTTCCCCCCATTTCTTTTCCTTTTAAAAGAGAGATTATAGTACTGTGCGTCGATAAATCCAATATATTAATGCTTTTATGGATATACTCTCAGTCAAGCCGGGCATATTTGAAAAGTAATGGGACCAACCATTTTCTGTCGTTGAGAGTTTTCCGCATGTTACACGTCAATACAATATCGTAAAAGGGGGAAGGTCAAATCTGGCGTCACAAAAAAATAAGCGTAGAAATGAAAAGGGATGAATAAAAATGGGATAGGATGAATTTTTACAAGTGTGATCCAACAAAGATGTGGTTCCCCTTTAGAGGATCCCCCAAAATTAAAGTTTTTTTTAAATAATCTTTGCCATTAAGATATTGATAAATATTAAGATATCAATAAGTATTGAAACCAAACAAATTTTGTACATTATTATATTTAACATTTGTAAAAAACATGTAAATATAATAGTTTGCATTGAATGTAAACAAATTTCAGGAATTAATTATAAACGTATAAGTATATAAGTTTGATTTTAACTTAATCCCATTTTCAGGGTCGGTATTTAAATTTGAAGAAAATTCATTCAATAGTTTTGAAGTTATATTAAGATAAAGTTTCGTTCGTAGTGTAGTGTGTTTATAAGACTTCTCGGACTTCCCCCTCTACTTTTTCCTTCGCAAAAGCGTGTGTAACATAACCTACATTAACTTGCAATCAATTCGAGGCACTGTGTGTAATTTCGAGTGATTCTTAAGCCTTTGGCCATATGTATACATTATATACATATGAGTATAATATAGGTGAAATAAAAACACCTGTGCATTGTGTATACGCACGAACGACCTTGGCCTGGCTATTACAGTTCTCTCTTGGTGCTCGAGCGCGCTCGCAAACGATCGCAAACCGACATGGATCGCCCTCTTTCACTCGCTCAAACCATCCTAGCCCAGATGTACGACAGAGAGCTCGCCATCGCAATTTACGATAGATCTCAAACATATCAATGCGTTTATGCACGAAACGCAGCCGCAAACGTCAAAGGAATTCATCAGTTGCACGTGAATCCAGCTATAACCTCTCAACGGCAAACGGTCGCAGCACGTGTAGGAATATCGCGAAGACATTCTAAGTAGGACCATTAGCATTCCGATGCAGGATGCTGTGCGGTAAGTGAACACCACGAGTAGCAAAAATATTGTTGTATTGTTTAGAAAGATTCCTGAAATTCGCGCATGTCGGAGGTGAACGAACCGTAATCCGTTGCTGAGACGACATTATCATTTTATAAGATACAAAAAACGGCGGAAAAAAAATGCGCGCGAAGCGCATTTCGACGGCCTTGAACTCGAATTCATATTTGACCTGCAAATGTAGCAGGTTCGGCTGTATGCGTTTGAGAGCCTGGAGCTGCCGGGGGGGCCGGGTAGAGAAAAAAAACGCTGACCTAAATTACGCGAATCTCGGTAGGATGCATCGCGCATCGATGCATCATCTCTCTTTTAATAACTATTTTCCTGTCTGGCGCCATTAAATTATATGCATGAATGATAACCGGAATGTTATATAACTACGTGATTATGCTTGCAATTATTTTCGCCGGCGGCGGGCTGTGTTTGCAAGGAAATAGCGCATATTTTATAGTTCATGGATCGAAAAATTGTGTTTTTCAAGCTTACAAAATTCCTACTGCATAGTAGTAGTACTAGTAGATCACAATTGTAATACTACTATTTTTATGTACTTTTTTATGAAACAATAAATAGTATATATATAAAATATATAATATATAATAATATGTTAATATTCACCCCCCACCCGGAACTACCTGTTGTGGCATATCAGATGGTCAGTTTGCGGTGCCTTAGATTGTATAACCCGTTGTTTCTATTGTTAATTGTTCCTCCTTGGTCTTCTCAATTAGTACATTTTTATATAAGAAATGACAACGTTCCATTGTATTTCTTGTTCTATCATGAGCGGTATGATATCCTCCACAAGTAACGTTCTCTTTAGCACTTTTTCAGCTGATATCTTCTTGGATTTCCACCTCCTGCACGAGAAGAAGGTGTGTTCAGCAGTATCGGTTTCTCCGCAATACAAGCACTCGGGGGTTGCTCTCTTTCCAATGCGGTATAGTTACTCCCCGAAGCACCCATGACCCGAGAGGAATTGAGACATCTAGTAGTTGGTTTCCCCATGTTTTCGGCCGATCCAGATCTCTATACAAGGAATAAGCTTCCTTGTCCATTTGCCACTAGTGCTCTCCTCCCATTGGGTTTGCCAGTTTTCTACGTAGCGATTTGTCTCCGATTTACGCTTCATCACCCAAGCCTACCGAGCCTCTGTAACCTGTAGATCAGCAGGTGCTATTACGCTAATAACGAGGGCCGCAGCCGTCGAGACTGTGCTGTACAGGTTGGCCACAGCAATAGCAACCTGTTGCAATTATTATATTTGGTGGAAAGACTGCTAGATTATATGATATTATTATTATTGTTAGTATTACTTTAAATCCGTCTTTGTCGTTATCAGAAGTTTTACAATAACAAAAAAGAAATAATTAAATTACGGATACAGGTTAGGAACACTGCTGTAGTCGGTGTATGAGTCCGAGATCCCATGTAAATTAATGATCACTGCAGTTTGTTCGGAACTGTAATTAGTCCTGAAACACATATACAGATGGCGCTCCTGCGGAATTTCGATTTGATCGATATTGATAATATCGATGTTTCCAAGACGATATTTCGATTTCGATATATCGAAAAATTGGAAATATCGATTTCGGCAAATATCGATATTTCATCATCGTCGGACATGTCTAGCATCTGGCATCGATACATAAACTTGAAGAGTTTTATCTTGTGAACAAAAAATCACTATGGGAGATAGCTAAATACATTTTCTCGAAAGCAAAGACTCATCTAAACAATACTACGATGTCATCAAATTCCTAACTTGTTGCCCTAATATTGAATACACAAAAACTGACATCTATTTAAAACACAAATTACGAAAAACAACAACTACCTTTAGTCCAGCTGTAAAAACTCTAAACACACGAATAAATAATAAACATTCAACCAAAATTCACACGATAATTAAATTTTCCAACCATTCGTATCACAAATTTACAATAAATATAAAAAATAATCACGCACACAACAGAGCAGTCGGCTCGTGCCACAATTTCTAGCGCACATTTTCTAGTTCATGCATCGGCAAATTGTGTTTTTCTACACCTAATTTGTAATGTGCACATTATATTAATGATGTTGATTAAGTTATGTTATGGGGGAATCCCTCACAAAATTCAAGTCAACGTTTTTACGGGGTTAGGATTGATTTGCATTACTGTACTCAAACAACAACGGGACAGAGGGTTTCCCCTCGGGGGTCTTATAATTCTTGAATAAAAGAAAGTAAGACTTTTTCCCAATTTTTAAGATCGAATTTTTAGATTTGCGAACAGATTTTCCCTTTATGCAATTAATTGCTCTTTCCCCCTATTAATACATTTTGTAAACGTATCCGTTCGTTCTTTTCAGAAAAAAACGTATTTTTCTTTATATATTTTCTAATTATATTATATTTTCTTGAAGAAACTACAGGGCCATACGCTGATTAGAGCTATTCAACAATGCTAATACGGATCGGAAGTTACTCTCGTGTGTTGCAAGAGAGCGTATAATAAATAATTGATGAACCGATTGTTTTACCATTTTCATATGGCGCTCTCGGCCGGCGCGGTGCTGTGCGGCGCGGCGGCATTTGCATAATATACGGAGTGGTGCGCCTATTTTATGTGCGCCGGCCCCGAAGATAATTACGCACGCTGCGGTGACAACTTGAATACAAAAGCTGCCCACTCGCTGCATGCGAATGCGCCTGCCTGCCTCATTTATTAGACAAAACCTTAACAAAAACCGCACTTATTAGTGCTGAGTGCATTCATAATCAGCGTTTGTTTAGTCGGATTTTTATCTAAGTTCAACTCAATCAAATTTATTCTCATTTTTGTGGATTTAAAAAATAAAAGCCCAAGAAACAAGGACGTCAAGGACTCTTTAGTATTAAAATATTGCATTACGTTCATTATTTTCTTTCGTTAATTTTTAAATATTTTGATAACCTCCAAACTAATAGAGTTTTTGTGCTATAGGCAACTCAATATACACCATTTCGCTATATCTATTAAAAAATGACATTTCAAAGTCTATTTGTAGCTTTAAACTAATAGAACTTAATTTTACAACTATACAACACATAAAAATTAATTCTCTCTTGTACAAGCTTTAAAAAGGCTAATAAAACTTTGATTTATAATAATATTGGTCTGAAAATAACAATAAAACAACTTTAACGGCTTGCGGAATAAAAACCTCTGGCCAGCATCCAAAAATCCGAAGCAAAATACGAAAATATTAAAAGATTTAATATAGGTGTCACGAAATCATACATAGAAAATTCCAGAGGCATATTTATGAGTGAAAACAAGTCAACGTTAAAGAAAGCCTAACATAACCAATGTTTTGCTAGAAAGTCGATGTCTTAATGCATAAAACAGGGTGTGCTCTCAAGGTTTTTATCATTAGAGAATTCTTTTGAGGCAACAAATTCAACTGAAGTCCCATTTCGATACATTGAAGCTGGGAGATGTCTTATAAGAAGTCTGAAGAGTCATCGCTGACATAACCCTTAATTTTGAACGAAGGGCACGCCACCCAAATAGCTGGGAATTATGTGTACTTTACTCGGTACTCATGCGTATGCGAAAGACCTCGTTTTTTTTGTATGTGCCTGTATTCTGAGTGTCTTTATATCTGTGTATATGTTTGAGAATGTACCTATGTATTTGTGTGTATGTCAGTATGCGTGTAAGTATGTGTGTGTGAGTAAAGTTGATTGTGAGTCCGTAAACATTCCCACAACATTACAGGCCCCGAAAACAATCAAAACTCATTTGTAGTGCGGTCCAAATGCGTTCGGAGTGGCTTTTGATTTAAGTGCAGTACTCTCGGCAGGCCGGGGCCGGGGCCGGGACCGGGTACCAGAGAGAGGGTTCGCTCGTTAGTAAATCACTACGTAAATGGGCGGATGGCCGGTGCCCTGGAGTGAGGACCACCCATATAGGACCTTTTAATAATTCCACGTTCCTCGAACCACACCTCCTTCGGCTCAGGCTCAGGCGCAGTCTCAGGTAGATGGGTAGACCAAATACAGTAATTGTTAAAACAAATAATGCAAGGCGATATTCGAAACCGACTCTTAGTTGAAACATCTTATGGGAATATTAGCTGGAGGATGTTAAAATGCATAAAACGATTCAAATCATTTCGTATTTTTGAAGTAAAATTACGCGGGGCTACGTTGTGTCGTAAAATATCCTAAAAAATACAAGTTTTCTCTTAAAATTTTCGAAGCTAACCTCTTCAAAAGTTTTGAACCGATTGCTTGTTTGAAGGGGAATATGGGCTATCAGTGACCCAAGAGCTGCAGCAAATATAAAAAAATTGAAGCACGTCTGAAAAATTACGCGGTGCACTATGAAGACATTCCCGCACTTAGAATACACTCCTACATTCACTTACTTAGAACTAAGTATCCTACGAGTGCGAGAATAGGAATTCATAAGAAATGTGTGACATTACCTGACCAATCATTTCCTAACGAGCTGATATCACAGAATTATAAAGAAAATTTGAACCACGACTACAAAAATTACGCACTAGCAAGTAATATAAGCGATATATAATTTTCAAACCCTTTCTTAGAATCTACTTTTGAGTATAAAATCGTCTTGTTTGAGTATAATTAGTTTCTAGTCTTATACTATGAGCTAGGCATGTCAGAAAAATATCTATATTGATAAATATCGATATATCGGCCTCAAAATTTCGATATTTATCGATAATTTAATTTTTAATAATAGCGAATAATAGCGATCGGTATTGACATTTTTGATATCGTTTTGACATATCATTGACGTAACCGCCATCTGATAGGTATTCCGAGAAGTTCAAATTTGACAATTTTTCCATATTTTAGGTTTTATATAATAATCTTAATCCATCGATATTTGTTTGAATCTTAAGATTCACATAAATATCCATGCTACATCGATCTACTTTTATTTATCATTGTAATTAATATATTTGGTGAAACCCATATACAGTGGCGTTCCTGTGGATTTTCTATTTGATTGATATTAATAATATCGATATTTTCGAGACGATAGTTCGATATCAATATAACGAAAAATTGGAAAAATCGATTTCGACAAATATCGATATTTCATCATCGCCTGACATGTCTACTATGAGCCAGTCAATTTTTATTCAAATCTGTGATGGCTCAATCACCTAACCAGATCATCTATATCAGTGTTTCCCAGCCTTTTTAGGCCATGCCCCACCTTAACATTTCTAAACTTTTTATGACCCCATACATAATTTTAAACCATTAAAAATTGTTTTGTTCCTTTAAGAAATATAAATAATAAGTTTTAGGAAGAAATCACTATGAAATGGTTATCAAAACATTGTAAGTAAAATTTTAAAACATATAATGAAAATCTAAAATTCAAAATAATTTTAATATAGATTTTTCCATATTCATTTAATGCGATCCTTGCGCTTGATGCTTGCTGCACAGAGATTTTATATTAGATTCCAATTTACTTAGCTTTAATCTCAAGTCTCCACGTTGTGTTATATCAAGTCGATTTCTTTTTTATCAGTATATCATTTACATAACTAAATCCGCATTCAACTAAATATGAAGATGGAAACGGTAGTAAAAGTTTTCTTGCACATTTGGTTGCATTTGGGTATTTAGTTTCAGTTTCTTCACGAAGCCTTGCCTTCGCTCCTTTTATATTATAAGTTTTAATAAAGTTTTTACGGATTCATCATTTTGCAACTCTACGAGTTTTTCTGGATACTGCATATTTGATATATCAGACAAATCCACTAATATTGGCTGCATCATCCGTCATTTAGCATTGTCGATATTTAGCATTGCATTTAAATCACCCAAAGCGAAAGGGTTAAAGTCGTGTCGAGTCAATTTTTTAATTGCCCCCCCCCTTAATTATCAAATTGCCCCCCTGTGTGGTGTAGGCCACACGTTGGGAAACACTGCTCTATATCATGTATCGTATGAATGATGAAATGTTCTACGACACTTCCGCCGAAAATGCGTGAGAAATGCAGGACATGCCTTAATAAAAAAGAAACGATACTGAAATGTGTTCATTGTATAACAGGAGTAAACAAACACACGTCAAATTATTAGCATTCCATGCTTGTTGAACAATTTACTATTCTAATTACTATAACTGTAATACTAATTTTCCTAATTCTAGAAAAATTACTTAATTGGATTTCTTTCTACTTACTGACTTCCATAGAAGAAACAACCGCAAATCGCCACATAAGTACAGCGCAAAGGACAAAGAAGTACTGTCCATTCTTCATTCTGTAATCCTGTAACAAAAAACGTTTATTTATTCGCTGCTTTTGTTTGGAAACTGCAAAGGAGAGCAAAAAAATTACGCTCGACTTAAGCGAAAATAAAGACAAAAATGCGCAATGAGTTATAGCACTGTGCACACAGATCCTTTCGTCAATGATCGCCGGCTGTGTTTACTCAAGTCATGTATTTTTTTGTTAGAAACGCAACCACTATGCGAAATTTGCCTAGAAATTTTACCTATAAAACTGGTCGCGTAAAAGTGGGAAAAGCACAAGCGTTGTTTCGCTTCCTTTTTTCTGGCTCTTTTCTAACGTCTAAACGCATATACATGTTAGCACGTTGATTTAATGATCGGTGTTTTCAGGAAAATTGCGTTTTTTACGCGCTCGCCGTTGTTAACATCAAGATTCTTGTGGTAATAAACTTATCTATTACCAGACTTGTTTATGTGTAGTGTGTTACGGAAAACTGCGGTTTCACTGATTTTTTTGCGCGTTTTTTCAATGGGTGATTAATTGACGGATTATGTTAATCGTAAATATTTGCTAAAACTTTTTCTTGAAGTTATGAAATTTAATGTCAAATGTTGTTTTTAAGATATTTAACAGATTTTGTGAATTTTGATGTAACAATTCTCTTAGGTGTGAATTGGGGTGTAAACTGGTGAATACGAGCCGTTTTATAGGCTTATGAAATTATGTTTATGAAATTAACAATCCAATTTTTTATTTTTTATTTTAGAAAAAATTTCAAACAAATTCAGAATTTCGAAATAAAGTAAAGCATTAGGCAACCAAACATACTTTGATGTGAAAACACAATTTTTGTCACTGTTTTACAAGTTTAATAGTTAAATCGTATGATGTACATTTCGCCGTTAGGCATCGTCGGGTACTAGCGGGCCAAAAGTTACAAAAGATGTATTTATACAAAATTTTACATTATAAAGTTTTATGATTTGTGTAGACGAATTAGTGGGGAGCTGATGAAAATATCGGTTTTGTCATTTATCGCGAGGTCCGGGTTTTTTGAAATAGCCTGCTGGATGTATATTGCCTGCAAGACATTGAGCTTATAGTTTTTATTGCACGGGTGTAGCTGGCTTAGGCTATCAATAGTGCAGCGATGGTCGTTGAAAATGAGGTGGTGGGTGAGAGAGGAGGCGTTTGGATTTCCCGTGCTGTCAGTGATGCGCAAATGTTCTTTAAACCGCGTTTCGAATTTGCGGCCGGTTTGTCCAATGTATATTTTGTTGCAGTTCGAACATTTTATCTGATAAACACCGGAGTTGGTTAGAGTTGGTTGAGTGTGTTGGGGTTGTAAATAGCAGTTTTTAGTTGAAATTTCTTGAAGTAGTTTGTGATGCTGTTAGACAATTGCTTAAAACTAAGTAAGTAAGTTACAAATAGATTTAACCCCTTGAATCGTGTATAAATCAATAGGTGGCCAAATATACAAGTTGAGATCCTTAAAAATTGAGTAGCTTTAAAAACTCAGCGAAAATGGACGAATTTCAATTATAATTCAACGTAGCTTTTTATAGAAATTTCTGTTCAATTTTTTGACTTCTTAAGAGTTCGTAAACTAAAATGTTGTTCGTAAATCGAGTCTTTTTTTCAGTTTCATTGAAATATCTCATCGTCTCTTAAATTATGTATTCGTACACCTAGTCTACGTTAAAAAACGAGATATATTCAGATTTTGAATAATTTTGAATTGAAGTAAAGCATGATAGGATTAGAATTCTAAAATTTCACGCAATGCGTTTGTCCTTAATCACCAATCCATATAATATTGGTCATATGTCACGACCCAGCCTATAATTTATTAGCATCATAATGAGAATCCAATTAATATTAGAGCGTCGATCAAATCTATCCGCACATCCTGAACATATTCACAACGATTATCTATCGCACTTCAAACGTCAACTAACAACAATTTCCGCATTACAAAACTGCTTTTGCATGTCTCCACAACATTCCAACTTTTTTTCAACTAGAAATTACAAATTGCTACATATTTTATGCCAACTTTATCGAGAAGATAACACTTTTTTTGATATAATAACATTTTGTTAACAGATTTATAATTACCTTTTAATTTCAAGTTTAAAATCCTTGATAAACAAAAGAAAGGATCAAATGATGTCTTCATGAAATTTCAAAGTTTCTTCTTGAGGCGCTGATAAAATGCCCTTAGATCTAGAAGAGTGATTAATTTGGACGCACTTTGATAGGTTTTAAAAGTAGCTCAAACTTTTTTTAATTTCTCCTTTGATGGAGGCGACGATGAGAATCGCGAAAACACTCTTTGAGAACGCACGCAGCGGCGCAGCGACGGCGGCGACGATCAGTAAGTCCACCAGACGATGGACGAACTCGAACTGACCACTACGAACTAGCCTGCCAGCGCTACCGGCTACCAGAATATATTTTACCCACACCAGAGTGAGTTGAGAGACGCCACCGTCGTCGTTTGTGGTGGTCTACGGTAGGGATAAAGATTCGCCAGATGCGCGAAGCATACTTATTGTTTGCTGTTTGCTTAGCGTCTTTTACGCACGCCTGGTAGGGGCTTAAGTTGCGTTTTGGCGCTACTAGGCATGCGCAGTAGATGCCTCCGTTTCGTATACAGTCGTTTAACTTCGAATACTTTCATTTTATGTCTCAACAATGGCTGATTTCGAACACACAATTATATATTATTGTTTACCTTATTATATATTATTTATTTACCTTTTAGAACTTGCAGCAGAAAAAAAAATCATTAAATCGAAATAATAATAATACTATTGTATTTGGTCCTGAGACCTGGACCAGTATGGTTCATTCAGCCTGGATTTATTGTTTTTATGTATTTATGTTGGCTGTTATTATGGTAATAGTAGCGGCTTGCCGTGTTGTGGAGCTCAGTGCTCATTAGATCACTGCAGTTAAGCAACGTCGGACGTAACTAGGCGTTGGATGGGTGACCACTTGGTCTCTCCCACTCAACAAGCGGCTGCGGCACCGTCCGCGAACTCCTAATTTCGTGGTATAAACGCGAACGAAGGTTGGGCGATTCGCTTGCAACGGTCCCCGGAAGAAACCCATATGCACAATAGTTTAGAGCAGTACCATCAGTAGCGAGACCGGATCGGGCCGGATGAAAGTTACTAATCCCTTACTACGTGGTAGAAAAGGTGGTAGAATAAATAAATATTATGGTAATTGTTTTCTTTTCACTTTAAAATTAATTCAAATATTGTAGCCTAAGCTAAAACTGGCTCTAAGGAACTTAGAAATGAAGGTTAGAGTGATTTATAAAGAGAAATAACCTGTAGAATTAGTGCATAATGCAATAGGCAACCAAATATACATGTTTGGACCGTTAAAATACCGAAAATTAATCTAAAAATACCAAATATTTTGCCAGTGGAATAACTTTATTGAAGCACTTGTAATTCCTTAAAATTATTATTGATTCAAGTTTTCATGCTTATTTTGTAATATTATATATAATGAGCGGTTTATGACACCTGACGGCACTTTCCGACTGGAGAACGTTTCTCCACCTCATTCCCATGTTCTTTCTGGCTTCTGTCTTCCATATACGTCTCTATTCCATCTTTCCATGTTGTTCGTGGTCGACCTCTTTTCCATATCCCTTGAGGTATCCAGGTAGTGACGAGTTCGAGTAATCTTGATACGTTCATCCTCTCCACATGTCCATGCCAAGTAAGCTGTTGATCGCTTATGGAGTCGTGGATAGTGTAGAATAATTTCATTGTGGCCCTGATGTCCTCATTGCGTATATGTTCAATTCGCGATCTGCGTGCCGATCTTCGTAAGACATACATTTCCATTGCATTTAGCCTTGATCTGTCATTTGGAGTATAATCCATGTTTATGACCAATATGTTAAGATGTTCTTGACTAGCGTATTGTATGGAATTTAGGATATCTGACACCTTCTTGGCTTGAGTTATTCCATAGATATACATATGTATAGGAACACAAGTACTACAGTAAAATTTGCAACAGATTTTAGTTCAACCCAAGCCGCAAATACGGAGTGGCGCCACTTTTTGTTATTTGATTTCATTCATTTTAAATACTGTTTTTAAATTTAAAGACAATTTTTCAAATACAGATTTATTTTAAAACATATTACATAGTATTATTATCAAATGTAAATCTTCTGGGTTGTGCTGGAACATTCCTTCGAATGAAGGGTATTAAAATCATTTGAAAATATCCTGCTTACCGCGCATTATTTTTGAGAGGGTGACCAACTTGAAGGTTTTAGTCGCTTTGAAGAATGAAATTATATGCAGACTTACATTACGGTAAAGAAGCCGATCGATTCAATCTGCATGTAGCATGTAGACGTTCTTTAATGATAGAGTCTTTTTAAATCAAGTATTGACAATATATCTAAAGCAAAAAGGTTATATCATTCACAGCAATAAATGAAACGAAACTGTTTATTAACATTTCGAAACTCGTCGCCGGTCGGAAACACCGAATAAAGCCGATTACTAACTAGCGCCATCTAACAAATTGGGTTGAACTAAACAATTTTGTTTCAAGATTATATTTTCTCTGAGTTATTCTGTGCCGCATGTTTAACGTGCCCTGGCATCATCCGAAATAACAATGTCAAGGTATGAATATTGGTGACATTGTCAAACTGAAAGAAAGCAACGTTACCCGGTCTCCAGGCAATCCCTGCAGTTATAAGTGGCGTATTTATTGTTATGTTAGTTGATTTTGCCTTCTCAAATACCTAACCTCCTTCTATTGAGGGTTAAGTAACTTTTGGCACTACTAGACATGCGCAGTAAGGAAAGACGAAAATGATGGAAGTGTTTTCAGCTTACTTCACCTCATTTCGTTTAATTTACGTTCTTTCGTTCATTCGTTTGAATGTTGTTGAATCTAACGAACGACCACGTGCGTTTCTCGACCACATTTGCGAAAACAAATTGTTATTGCGCGAAACAAACGCAATAAATAATAAACGCGAGCGACGAGTAATTTGTCGCTGGGCGGCGCCGGAACGCGGCATGTCGAGAGATGCCTAGAATGTTGCTAACAAAAATTGTTCTTGGATGCTGGCGAGCGATAGTGGCTCGCGTTCTGCTCGGCTTAGAAGTCGCTCGCGTTTATGTGAGAATTCGGCCAGATAACCTTGCGAACCGAAGCGCGCTTCAAGCACAAACACTCAACGATTTTCAATTTATTCATAATACTATAGATACATATATGATTTTTAGCAGTATTTAAATAGTTTTTCACTCAAATCTCGAAATTTTTACTTTAAAAAGATACAACGTACAATTTTTTACTTTTTCATTGCGTATTTAAAGGACCTATTGGGAAGAACACGAGTCTGACTCGTGCTGATCCCATTGGGTCCGAACTTTTTTTTCCAAAATATTGTATTCAGTAAAAATATATATTTTTTAAGAATAAATAAATGAAAATAATTATAACTTAATGCAGAAAATTTGGACCAAGTGGGAAAGACACGAGTGAGACTCGTGATGTGTCATATGCATTCTTATTACAATGTACACTACAAACAGGTTAATGATGTTATTTTCGACAGTAACGCTTTTTGTTAATTATACCACGAGTCTAACTCGTGATTATCGTGCATGGTCCAAAAGTTTTTCAGAAATTACCTTTCTTTTCAAATTTAACAATATTTAAAAATAATATATCAGTTAGTAATGCTGTACCAACTTTTTTTTTAAATTATGAAATAAAAACGATTGATGTTTTATGTGTTAATTATACCACGAGTCTCACTCGTGATTATCGTGCGTGGTCCAAAACTTTTTCAAAAATTACCTTTCTTTTCAAATTTAACAATATTTAAAAATAATATATCAGTTAGTAATGCTGTACCAAGTATTTTTTTAAATCATGAAAAGAAAACGATTGATGTTTTATGTGTCTAACTCATGTTTATCGTGCATGGTCCATAAGTTTTTCAAAAGTTATCTTTCTTTCCAAATTTAAGAATATTTAAAAATAATATATCAGTTAGTAATGTTGTACCAACTTTTTTTTATTATGAAATAAAAACGATTGATGTTTTATGTGTTAATTATACCACGAGTCTCACTCGTGATTATCGTGAATGGTCCAAAAGCTTTTCAAAAATTTTCTTTCTTTTCAAATTTAACAATATTTAAAAATAATATATCAGTTAGTAATGCTGTACCAAGTATTTTTTAAATCATGAAATGAAAACGATTGATGTTTTATGTGTTTATTATACCACGAGTCTAACTCGTGATTATCGTGCATGGTCCAATTTTTTTTTCAAAAATTATGTTTCTTTCCAAATTTAATAAAATTTAAAAATAATCCACGTAGGAGGACGGGGTTCGAGTCCCCGGGGTGGGCACCCGACTAGTGTGAATTTATTATTATAAATTCACACTCAAAATCACTCATTTAATTTATTCACATTAAAAATTCACACGAAAAATTAATAAAAATCCACATCGATAAAGTCACAACAATCGGAATGCGCAACCCACAACACACAAGAAGAATCCACCGACAACATAATAATTCACTTCACTCACACCCTACAAGATACCACATCTACAACGCAACAATAACAACATCACAAAAACCAATAACAAAAATCACAATAACATGTAATATATACAACACACACAATAAAATCATATGAATGTATCCAGGCTGAAGGACCAGTGAAGGTCGATGGCCAGGTCTGCGACCCGAATACATTAAATAAAAATAAAATTTAAAAATAATATAATTTGGTAATATTATTAAAGTACCAACAATTTTTTAAGAAATGAAAACAATTGATGTTTTATGTGTTAATTAATAAAAACCCAGTGGGAAGAATGAAAAAACAGGGAAGAATGAGTGTGAGGGGAGAGTCGATGTACCGGGTGGCTAAGTATAAGTAAGAGGAGCGTCTAATGCGAATGGGAGAGGATAGATTGGTGAAAGAGGTATGGATGTGGAGCGCAAGCGAAGGTGGGATGCATGGAGAATGCAGAGGAGACGTATGTGTGAAACGGTGAGGCTCACGGAGGTGGCAGGAAGGGTAAGAGAAAGGGGCCAGGAGGTAGAGGAGCAGACGAGACAAGAGCAAATTCGAAGCAGTTCATATAATCCCGGGTATCAAGCGGTGCATATAATAGGGAGAAAACCGGATTATATGGACTGCAAAGAAAAAACTGTGGAGGAAAAGCGAATAATGGCTAGAGCTAGATGTGGATCCGAAGAGACAGGAAGAAAGGTCTGGATGGGAGAAAGTTACAGAAAGTGTTGGCTGTGGGGAGTATGGTATGACATGGGAGCACCTGGTGTGGAAATGCATGGGAATGAATGAGGGATGAGGGCAGTAGGTCTGAGAGGAGGTGTGAATGTTGTAAGGCGGTGGTTGGAGGAGAGCGGGGATAGTATGGCTAGGGCTTCGGTCATCCTGAAGGAGAAGGAAAAAGGAAAGAAGGAGGAAGGTTGGACAGTAAAGAGATGGAGGCAGGGGTCACTGACTTTTATCTTGTTTTTCGTTGATGCGAAATGGGAGAGGGATAGAAGGAGGCAAAAGAAAGAAGAAAGGTAGGGTCAAGGCAACTCAACTTGTAATTTTTGCGTTTGGTTTGTTTTTACTGTTTTTTAATTGTACTTATTTATAGAATTTATATTTATATGTAATTAATTGAAATGGAACAGAAATGTGAGATGAGCGAATCCGTGGGTTAGAAGTATGCTAATAAAGGTCCTATATATCCTCCTAATAAAAACAAGGAAATTGAGTCAGCAATTACATCAATTTCTTCTTAAAATATACAAAATTATTCATCATTTCAACACAGTTCCTAGACTTTCATGACAAAAATGTATCAGAAATAAAAATATGTCTCATAACCTCAATCGAGCACCGTACTCATATGAATCATCCCTCAACACGTCGCCGTGTCGCCTCGCCATACTCATTTATACGCCGTCTGGACAGCTTCGTCGCCATGTCGCCGCGTTGTTGACTCCCAAAGCCGATTAGAATCGGCAACAACCCTAATATTTCGACTATTTACGAGTGCGTAAATTGCAGTTATTCGTCAAGTTAGTGAGTGTCTGCCGCTGGACGATAATAGGTGAATGATGGCTGGCGTCACGAACAGGTACATCGCGACGGGGTGGCAAATGCATTCCGAACAATGTAATTCACCCAAAAATCGAAAATCGTCGCCGAAATTCTCATGTCTGCGCTCCAACAATATTCAATTGCGAATTATTACATGTTGTTACACATTCGGTTAGAATTAGTCATCGCGACGATTATCATATCACCGTGCTATTCATAATAATAGTCTATATTACGAATAACTGAATATCTACGGTTTTTATCGATTCGTATAAACATTATCATAATTCCCAACCGCAAATCGTCGCATGTCCTGAACGAGTTGCAAACTTGTAGTGACTTGTACAAATTGACGTCTAACAACTTGAATACATAATTACTCATATTTTGCAACGATTGAATGCATTTATTTTCGATATTACACTACAAAGGCTAATATTCATAATGTTTATATTAAATATGCGTATAAAATTTACATTCCAAGTAATAAGATCAAAATTAAGCATATTAAATCTAGTAATATTCGAGTAAATATAATAAGAACAGTTTAGATTCATTTTTAAAAGTAATTTTAAAGTTGAGAAAGAATTAAGAAAGCGATTGCACCAGCAACAAGTGCATTAATGTGCATCTGACGATGGGAATTTGAAGTGTTTGCTATGCTTGAGATGGTCGTGATGGGCTTTAATTCGGGTGATGTCCATGTTGATGTCGACATTGTCGTCACGGGTGTCTTGCTTTCGACAACCGATATTGTTGGCTCCCCAGACGTGCTGTTATTAAAGAGATTAAGCTCTAAAATCGTGATGGTTGACTCATCAACGGTAAAAGGCGTAGTCATGTGGATTTTCTCATTAAACATTATCTAAAAAATGCATTTATCGTTTTAATCTTTTAAAAAATATTTATTTCTATAAATAAGGAGAGTTTTGGCAAGATAACTATGAAATATGATGGGGTATAGTTAGGAATTGAACCCAAGAAGGAGTTTAAGTTTTTTAAACAAAATTTGTAGACATTTATATTTTTAATGTTAAGAAGACTTTGTTTCATCATGAATAGACGAAGTATATTTCTATAAACATAATATAAACATAAAGTGAATTAGGGTGTCGCGAACCAACGTCGGCAGCCCTTTTTTGTTATGCGGTGAACGCGCCGCACAGTGATTAAAATCATTAGTTTTGCCCGTCATAAGTCTTTTTCTTGAATTCTAGGTAAAACATTTATGATTTTTTTATACTATGAAGTAATGTGCTATTAAAAGCTATCTAAGAGAAATTTGCATCATTTTGATCATTAGTATTACTATACTAGGCGTTTTAATTTGGCAACAATTATTGCAAAAGACAGGAAATGCTGTATAAATTACATTACCGTAAAATGAATTTCAGCTCTCATATCTTTATATATAAGGTGAATTTTTGCTCACAAATCAACATTTTTAAGGTGACACAATATATATTTCGTTTATACTCATGCAAAACAACTTTTTTGCATTTGTTGTATTATATAATTAAATTATTAAAATTAATCCATTAAAATGGTCCTAAATGGGTCAATTCCAGTGGCAATCTAATAAATTTGGCACCATTCTACTCCTGAGAGCACCGTCCAGATATGATAGCTGAAATTCATTTTACGGTAATTTAAACAACATTTCCTGTCTTTTGCAATACTTGTTGCCACATTAAAATGCCCAGTATATTAATACTAATGATCATAATGATGCAAATTTCTCTTAGGTACCTTTTAATAGCACATTACTTCATAGTATAATCAAAAAATTATATATGTTTTCCATAGAATTCAAGAAAAAGACTTATGACGGGCCAAACCACTGATTTTAGCCACTGTGCGCCGGGTCCAATCGTCCGTGTTATTACGACTTAATTAAAAGGGGACGTTTCTGAGTGGCAACCCTTGTTTGTAGCGTGGTGAACGCGCTGGGTCGACATGCAGACGAACGTCCAGAAGATTACAGGCCGACAGCTACCAGCTGTCTGTGTTGGACGTTAGGGAAGGCAAAGGTGCGGAAAGAAATGGCTCATTCGGCTTTCGGATAGCAACTTTGTCTTCCCTAACGTCCAACACAGACAGCTGGTAGCTGTTGGCCTGCAATCTTCTGGACGTTCATCTGCATGTGGACCCAGCGCGTTTACCGCGTTACAAGCAAGGGTTGCCACTCAGAGACGTCTGCTTTTAACTAATTGTAAGTCGTAATAACACCGACGATTGGACCCGGCGCGTTCACCGCGTCACAAAAAGGGCTGCCGACAAGAGAATGAAGCATTTTTAATGTCAATGATCATGTTATTCATACCTATTCAATTGAACGTGTTCTCCTTAGATAAGAGTAACTAAAACTAAAAATTTAACCAAGGCACTTTGTGTGTTTTATTTTTTAAGACAATAGGTAATACAGATGCATGCAAAATCCTCCAATACCCCAATAATATCGTCAACGAATTGTAAGAAATATTAAAATTAGGGATTGAACCAGCAATTCTGTGTCTTTGCAATTTCAAAAACAGAATCGAAAGAAATAGTTTTTTAAACGTGCAGAAAATTATTTTTGTAAAAATATTACCTATAATTGGGAATTAAACGATTAAATAGTGAATAATATCAAAAAGTTGCATTTTTACATTAGCGATATCAAAGATTGCAAGTGAGAGCCAATTGAAGTTAAGGAATGAGTGTGGGTGATAGATGGTACAATGAAGGGAGCGAGTGATTCAAGAAAGTCCAGTTTTTTTTTGTTATCCATTTCTGAATCAGTTCTAAATGTCGAGTTGTTACTATATAGTAGGTCATTTTTTATGTTATGCAGAGGATTATTAGGGTGACGAATTTTGGAAATATATCTGAGATCGGCCCTTTCACCTACATCCAAATGCTCTTTTGCTATGTTTGAGGCAAACATCATGCAGATACATGCATAATCGAGCAATAGTCTACAAATCGACTAGTATAGATAACTGAATGTTTGTGCACTGATGCCTACGGATTTGTAAGTAAGCGAATGAAGTATTTGGAGCAACAAGTGACTAGCTTTTTAATTCCTATAGCATGTTTTGTGAGTGTCCTATAGTTTCCATTAAAAATAGGTAAAATCTATATATTCCAAGCTAATACCCCTGTAAGTTGGGTTATCAAGAAGAATTTAAAGTCTGTGTTTGAAATTTCAAGAAAACTCATAGAAATTGACATGTTAATACTAATAACGCGATTTATGGTAAAAAAAAGATGTGAAACGAAGTGAACCCAGCTACTCTCTGTGTGTACAGTTCCCAAAAATAACTAGTCACAGTCACTCAATGTCTATACATAAACCTACCTCCAGTGAATAACGTCCAGGCAGAAGAATCCTCCAAAACCGACCACGACTATCCGGATAAAAAGCAATGTCACGCCCTTTGATCTTCAACGAAATTTCCTGAGGGTTCGTGTGGATGTCAAAATCACGAATGATGCCCTGAATACCACGTAATGCTTGTGACCACAAGGTTATCAACGCCTGAAACATTAAGAACAGAGAATTTTGATTAGAAATCACTAAAATCGACTGTAATCTTAATAAATAACAAAATCAATAAATACAAAATAAAAAATAAACGTACTTCTTGATTCTCTCGATAGATCCCTTTAAGTTTTCGCGTCTCAGGGGACTTACAGCAGGATATTTCGAGCGTTAACTCCATAACGCCTGCGAATGCGTAGTTATAATCACCCATTCCTCCTGAGAAGTCATTAAAAGTCGTAAAATTCAATGAGAGAAGATTAGGTCACTTTGGAGTGGTTTTTACCTGTCAGCTCATACCACATTGCTCCGTTTGTAATGCCATTTGCAAATGTAGGTGTTGCGTCTTCACAATTATCACCCTTGTGCATTTTTGTATGAGCTTTCGAGTAACTTAGGGCTAAGTGTTTGAAAACATCATCATCAGGTGTTAGGGATGGTTGCGATTCACTTTTTGACTCTAGAAGGGGTTTTAGATTTAATAGATTGAAGGTGTGACGTTGGCAGAGTAAATAAATAGGCTTAGCACAGAGTATTTTTTCATGAATTTAACATGTAAAATTTTTAATTTCAATAAAAATGTCGCCAGCAAATGTTTTATTTTTTAAAACTAGGAATGATTGATTGTTTTGAATAATTAACTATAGTATTTCATTAGTTTCAATTTTTTTACTCTTAAAAATCGAAATTTTGAATTCCCATTGTGGTGACCACGTTTTTAGGTGTTTGGGATGATTACGATTCACTTTTTGGCTCTGAAGGAGGTTTTTAGTATGAATAGATTGAAGGTGTGAAGTTGGCAGTATAAAGAAATTGCCCAACACAGAGTTTTTTTTCATGAATTTAACATGTAAAATTATAAATTTCAATAAAAGTGTCGCCAGCGCATGTTTTATTTTTTAAAACTCGAAATGAATGATTGTTTTGTATAATTAACTATAGTATTTTATTAATTTCAAGTTTTTTACTCTTGAAAATCGATATTTTGAATTCTCATGTAAATTAAAAGAGAAAAGTTTGTGCTGACCACGTTTTCAGGTGTTTTGGATGGTTTCGATTCACTTTTTGACTCTGAAGGAGGTTTTAGTATGAATAGATTGAAGGTGTGAAGTTGGCAGAATAAAAAATATGCTCAACACAGAGTTTTTTTTCATGAATTTAACATGTAAAATTTTAAATTTCAATAAAAATGTTGCCATCACATGTTTTCTTTTTTAAAACTCGGAATGATTGATTGATTTGTATAATTAACTATGGTTTTTTATTACTTTCAAGTTTTTTTATTCTTAAAAATCGATATTTTGAATTCTCATGTAAATTAAAAGAGAAAACTTTGTGCTGACCACGTTTTCAAGTGTTTGGGATAATTACGATTCGTTTTTTGACTCTGAAGGAGGTTTTAGTATGAATAGATTGAATGTGTGAAGTTGGCAGAATAAATAAATAGGCTCAGCACAGAGCTTTTTCATGAATTTAACATGTAAAATTTTAAATTTCAATAAAAATATTGCCAGCACATGTTTTATTTTTTGAAATTCGGAATGATTGATTGTTTTGTATAATAATCTATAGTATTTTATTAGTTTCAAGTTTTTTACTCTTGAAAATCGAAATTTTAAATACCCATGTAAATTAAATGGGAAAAATTTGTGTCGACCACTTCTTCATTCTGTAAAATTCTCATTGGTTAAAATTATTTCAAAAAATTATGAAAAAATTAGCACGATAAAAATTACACCAAAGTTGTTTTAAAATATTTACCAGTTTTCTTAGGAGAATCAAAAGGATAGTTAACAACCAATGCGCCACTGTGAAGAGCAGCAGACAATAAAAACCTGGTTGAATTCAACCATTGTCTAACTGCAGTCGTTTCCGGTTGTTCCACCACTGTGGACTTTGTAAAGTAATCCGGAAAATTCCGATTTAGATCAATATTATTCCCATTGTTCCTTCCCACATCGCCGGTGCATAATCCAACCTGATTTTTGATAAACCCATCCGGATTTAACGATGGCAAAATGTGGAGGATAGTAGAGTTAAGAAGGGATTTTATTTTTGGGTTATCTGTAGTACCTATATACTGAAAAATAAGACATAATGCTGTTAATTTCTAAATATTACTTTGAATGTTATGAAACTTAAGAAATGTAGGGAAAAAATGTAATACTTCGAGGAATTGAAGAAGGACTTCTCGACCAATTGCTTCATTGCCATGAATGTTAGCTATTAATTTCACATTTGGGGCAAGTAGATTCGTTGCTGTTGTTAGCTTTAACACAGTTAGGTCCAGACCTAAATAAGAAGAAGTAATGATTAATCGAAAAGTATTTATACATAGTTTATGTATGAGATAAAATAGGATTATTCATGTTTTTTGAAGTTTTTTTAGTTTTTTTTTAGACCTATGTTTAATGACTTATAATAACGATTTTATGTGTTTAATCGAAATAACTTCTATAGAAGTTTGTAGAAAATTTCTCCTCGAATCAAATGGTATATGATTTCCTATCGTAGGAGTAAGGGAAATATGAATAAATTTGATTTTTATTACGTTATTATTTCTGACAATGAGACCAACAATCGTCTCATCTCGTCTCAACAATTAATCGAAAAACTATTAAAGGAGTTTGTAGCAAATTTCATTCTGAATCGATTGGTATTTGATTTGTATACGCAGAATGATTATAAATAAAAATAAAAGTGAAATATTTCCGAAAAGTCACTTCAAAGCATATTTCAGTCAGTGACAATGTCTACGAAGATTAACCTAAACTTTAAGACCTTATAATTTCACTTCGAAATAATTAATCAAAAAGGGCATTCCGAGAGTTTGTATCAAATTTCATTTTGAATCTGAATTATAGGAACAGTCGTTACAGACTATTCTTCAGATAGCGGCAAAATCTACGTAATTAAACTCAACTTTAATAACTAATAATATCGTTTCGGAGTAATTAATTGGTAAAAAATGTGCCAGAAATGAGAAGCAAATTTCATTCTGAATCGATTAATGTATTATTCGTAAACACATAAAGATGATAAATATAACTAAATCTTTAGGAAAAGTCATTTTAAACCCTTTTTAAGACAGAAAAAATGTCGACGCAATTAAACCCAAGTTTAAAAACTCATAATATCAACAAAATATTTAACAAAAAAATAAATTCCAAAAGTTTGTAGCAAATTTCATGCTGAATGGATTGGTATATAATTTATACTATTAGGACTGTAAGAAATATGAGAAAAATGAAATAAATGTAGAAATTTGTTTTTTTCACAGATAATCAGATAAAAAGAAGTTAAAATTTTTGTATTAAGCTAAATTTAAAGTTAAATTAAGCTAAGTTAAGACAACTTACCTCCAGCAGAAATACCAATTGTATACAACTTGGCAAAGTTTGGAAAACGCGTCGTATAATTATTCATATACTCAATTATCTCCTCATTTGTATGATATTTGAATTCGAGTTCATTGCGAACACTCGGAACAAACACAAGAATATTAAGCAGCACAAACACTGTTGACGCCAGCATCATGGTGATTACAAGCTGAAATTTTTATTTTACTTGAAATTCGCTGGGAACACTCAAGTGAGGTGTGGTTAAGCTCACAGTTAGCTGCTATCACAAAACCAATTTGATATCAGCAAACCGCATGAGGAAGTCGCGTAAAACGCAAACGAATTTAATTTACCCAAGTTGTGAATCATGGAAATAACAACAAAATCTAAGTGTATTCAGTTTTTACACAAAGTTTTAAGACATTTGATGCGATGACGTGTCACTAAGTATCATATGTCATTAGTCAACATGACTTCCAAGCATATCAGCACCAGTACCACTACGGTAATACACTTTTTACTGAGCGAATTGCAAGAGTTGAATACGATCGTCGAAGGTTTGCATGTAACAACCATTGACTTAAATCGCATTCCTTCCTGGTTGAAACCGACGAAAACCTATGCAAATATTATTGACAATCTTTTTGATTCGTCAAATTCTAGTTATTTGAGTGTGCTTGAGAATATTATTGATAGGTAATAAGATTTTTACGTTTTATTTTCATTTTTGAAACGTTTTAACTTTTTTTCGAATCGTTTCTTCATTGGAAACCATTGCAAAATGTTGTTTTTTGCAGACTGTATTTGGTACTCAATGTAGTGCTAATGAAACTGGAAGAATTCCCTGGGTTTCAGGAAGTTGGCGTTGAGAGGCCGTTGCGGTTGACGATAAGTGCGCTGAGTCGTATTATAATAGAGAAGTTGCTTGCGTTTAGCCGCGTGCGAAATTCCGCGAGGCACGAGATCCAGCGCGATGTGCGTATGCAAACTGATTTTGCGGAAGACACTCCTGCTGCTAGCGGCTGCTGCGGGTCGTGTTTGGCGTTATTCGAGTGCTTCAGCGGCGTGGAGAAATTATTTTGTGATTGCATTGCTTTCCATGAGGTTAAACATGCCAGGTAAATGTATTATTCCTTTTTTACGATTTACATGCAAATTATTGGATATATTTTATTTTAGAGCCTTAGGTATACAGAATTTGTGTGTGTTTGGTTACGTAGAGTTTTAGAATTATTCAGTTTTAAAGCAACCTAGACGGAAAGGAAATAATTTTGTAAAAATACAGGGAATTTTAAACTTTTGATGTTTATATCTCTTCGTTTCTTGAGTTGTTCAACTGCATACACTCTAGCATCTTCAATTTTGTTCGGAAATGAAAAATCTAAACGTTTTTGGAAAGTTTATACAATTATCTTGAATATGACGTCGAGTTTTTTTTTCAAAAAAATGTTAAAACTGCATGTTTTATACGGTTTTAAATTCAAAGTTCATTTTTTCGCCTATAAATTCGACCTATACA